>JBBBDQ010000390.1:847500-1115000 GCA_037127315.1 Ascarosepion bandense
CATTGCTTTCTGGGGTAGACTGGTTGCCAGCCAAGGCTATACAGCCCGATCTGTCCTGTTATTTGACTCATAGCTAGAGGGAGTAGTATTTAGTGGAGGAACAGTTTATTACTTCATATCAATAGAAAACCGATCCCCCATTTTATGACCAGTAGAATCCTTAATCATGATTCCAACTATTATATTCAGTCAGTCAGTTAATTGCCATAAGTGATACATGACTGACTGGGCAAAATATTATCTCGCAGTAGGTTGCCATTGCTTTCTGCGGTAGACTGATTGCCAGCCAAGACTACAGAACCCAATCTGTCCTGTTATTTTACCCATAACTGGAGCAATGAGACGGATTAATACATTTCCCAAGGGTATTTGCGCGTAAGTAAATGCAAGGAATTCAACTGGAATTCGAACTTGGCTCCACGAATTCCCGTTCCGAGCCGATAACCACAATGCATATCCCAGACACATATGTATTAGAAATACGCATTAGAATTATATATATAAACTTGAATAAACAAATACATGTTTGTTTTTGTCGAATATTTTATTGGATCAACTGATACGATTACACAATCATCGATCATGTTTCTTTGTTACGTCCAGGTAAGGTGAGGATACTTTAAAGTGAAAAATCTACAGAAACTAACAATATCCCAAGATGATAAACACATTGCTTTCCGAATTGAAAAGCAAGGAGAATTGTCTGGCAAATAATTTTTTAGCTTATGAATCTGATTTCCAGTATACGGGTAAATTTGAATTTATGTGACAAAGACTATCCCATTTTGATTTCTTGACACTACCTCATTAACACACTGACGGTGAATCCCTACGAAGCTTGTATCATCTTCAGGCTAGTCTGATTTAATTAAATTCTGCTTTCTAGTTAAACTCTTATGTGGGATTACATCTAACGTACATTAAAAAGTTTAAGGTTAGTTGGTGTGTCCTGATAGACGCGTTAATTATATTGTGTCTACTGTTCCACTCTTGCCACATATTATATTTTAATATAAAGTTTATTAAATAAAGAAATTGTCCCCAGTTATCATACTTACTTTTTCCATGAATTCTAAAATTGAATATTCGTTCCAGGGAAAGAATTTGGTCTTGGTACCAAATCAGATATTTGTCTAGTCGTAGTGATATTTTTGTCAACTGGAAAATTGGTTGATTCTGTTTTAATACGTGAAATCACGCTCTGATCAGCTAAGCAATTTGTAAGTATTAAGGAAAAAGTGGAAAAAAATGAAAAATTTAGAAAAGGGCACATACTAAGGATAAAAAACTGACTGTTGAAATTTCCAAAGCATATATATAAAGAGGAAAGAATGGTCAGAAAATTTGACACTCAGGCGATGGTTTTTTAAAAGAGGAAAACAGTGATTATACTTCTAAACTGCTTGAGTAAATGGATGGCAGAACAAGGAAACACATACCCTCGCACGCACGCACGCACGCACCCACCCGTACGCACACAGGCACCCACGCACACACGCATACACACATACACACATACACACAAACGCACACACAAACATTAAACGTCGATATGACATCTTTTTGAAAACTCCAAAGAAAAAAATACTTATTAAGCAAAAAATGTTCTTGCTGGAATGGATTTATCAAATGAGCATTTTATCAAGTGTGCAGCAAATTATGAAAATATCCTTTGTCAGATGAAACAAGAATTCAAAGTTTGGCAGAAATGCGGCGTAGAATGTCTAGAGAAAAAAGGGTACTGAAAATTGCGGATCTTTACTATCACATCAGTGAAATATAAAGGTGAATCAATCATGATCTGGGGTTGCTTTATTGGTCAAGTTATAGGAAGAGCCACAAGAGCCACAAGAGTCACGTGGAAAGCCATGTTCGCCTACGTCCTGAAGGGACAGGGCACATAGAAGAAGAAGAAGATAGGGAATATTGAAATAAAAGAAAATCGGAAGAATAGAAAATATTGTGCGAATAATTTCGAAATAAACTTACGCCAGAGTGCGCATTCGCTGCGTATGAAACCAAATTGAATCTTTCAATAAATCAACGATCCTTAACATACTGAAAAAAGAAAACTTATAAAAATCAAGGTTAAAGTCATATAAATGTGACGTTCAAAAATAGCCAGGTCAATCTCCAGATCTCAATCTGATTGAAAATTTATGGAGAGAGCTGAAACTTAGAATTCAAAGAAGGAACCCGTTAAATCTGCTTGAACTATAGAAATTTTCTATTGCAAAATGGAAATAAATAAATAAGTGACTACTCTAAACGCCTACATATTGTAATTAGCAATAACTGCTACGCTACGAAATATTAATAGATGATTTAATAACTGTATTGTAAACTTTCGCGTTATTAATTATCGTTTTTTCTGGAACATTTTTATTGAATATTTTAAAAAAATATGATTGATTGACTAATGACTTAAACATATGTATTATTAGCTTTAAAAGCTTCATCATTCTGGGTTAAAAATATCTGAAAAAACATTTTTAGTAAATTGTTTTAAATTTTGCGTAGTATTATATATATATAGATATAAAAACAGTAGCTACTCTAGCATCTATGCATCGTTCATTCAGTAATGAATTAGAACATTCTTACTACTGGCATATGAACACATGGTATATCAAACGCTAAAAGTCTACTGAGTATCCATAGCTCAGAGGTAGAATCGCCGACTGAGCCCAATTCGGTCGGATTTCAGTGGTGGGTAAAAAGCAATCAGATTTCTAACTGTACTGATGAGCTTTGAGACTGCGAAACAGATCTGTCTGAACTTTCTTTTTCCTACCACACCAAAATATAATTGTTTTAAAAATGATAATTTTATTAAGATAGATACAAAGGTATCCCGCTTAAAAAGAAACAAGTGAAATCATTTCATTTTTTTTTTTAGGCGCCTTTCGGCCGACACTTCGTCAGAAGAGAATCGTCAGCAATTAAACCAGAGAAGTTGCCAAGAAAAATATTTTAACAACATCTGAGGTTAAGACACAGAAACAAATTATATTTCTTATGTTGGGTGGTAGTCTCCCAAAAAAGCTTCAATTTAAAATCTCTCTCCCTACACAAAACAGGACGTTGTAAAGTGACGGTTAGAGACTCCAGGATGTCCATATGAAGTCGTGTCCTTGCTCTGCGCACGACGGAGAAGAAATCTGAGAAATAATGCGTCCTGCATTCCATAGAATTTAATAGATGTTCGCCGATTGCTGACTCATGAGTCTGCGACTGCCCGGATGTTATTGGCTCATGTCTGAGCACTCTACCCGGCACGTACTGAGCTATCCTCACTTCCAATGATTGGATGGTCTTAACCACCTAGTCGGTCTCAAACCGACACTTATATTGGTAAACATTTAACTTTTGCTGATTGGTAGGCAAGACATCATTAAATAGGGTGAGGAAAAGCAGTTTTTGTACTAGAAATATTCCTAACAGTGAAAGTACTGAAACACCGCTTGATGGAATTACTAGATCTGTCAGAAAATTTGACTCTCGGAACATATCCATGATAGACCCAAATAAACAAGACACTTTGGAGGGCAAATCTCTTAGTCTCATTAAATTTATTAATTTTTTTGTTTGATGACTGTCGATAAAACATTTTCAGGGTACCCATTAACAGTTAGAGCTTGTTTAATCTTCCCTAGTTCAGCGTTAAGTTTACAATCCGAGAACACCATCACTGCACGATGAGTAAGGATCCTAATAAGATTAACTTTCCTGGATTTAGAAGCAAAAGAGTCCCACGTTAAGCATAAACCAGAATATCTGGGATTACGATAGATACTGGTGTGAAAACTTAAAGGTTTCCTTACAAACTTTAATTCCAGTAAGGAAAGCTGATTATTCTTCTATATTTTCCATTGTATATTCTAAAGATGGATGAGGATTGTTCAGCCGGGAGAAAAATTCTTCGGCTTTACTTAAAGATGCAAATGAACTGAAAGTATCACCAACATAGCGGAAGTAACAATGTGGCTTATCTGTTCTATCAAATAATATTCCCGGGTGTGACATATAGATGGCGCCACTAATAAAAAAATCCATGTGACTTTTATGAAGTACTAACCTTAAAATGGCACGTGACAAAATGCGGGCTAAATCCGATTATTAGTTTACAAATTAGTTTTTTAAGAAACTCTACTGTTGGAAATTTTTTAAACAATGGAAAAATCTGAATTTCGTGTGTTGATAAATCATTGCTTTCTGATGGGAAAAATACTTTACAAACAAAGCAGTGGCTTGATAAGTGTTATTCGGATTGCGCTCTGTAGGAAACAATGGTTAAGAGGTTGTATGCTGATTTTAAAATTGGTCGTACAGACACAAATAACGCTGAAGCGCTCAGGTCGCCCCAAATCATTTTGGTCGCTCGGTAATTAAAGTTGCGTGATATAGCAGAGAAGTTGAACATATCAGATGGCAGTGCATTCACAATTTTGCATGAACATTTGTCAATGAAAAAGCTGTGTTCAAAATGGGTGGCGCATATGCCCACAGTCGATCAAAAACAACAACGCCTCGAGGATTCAGTACGTTGTTTGTAACAGTTTCAACGCAACAGAAGAACTTTTTTGCGTAAATATGTGGCAATGCATGAAACATGGATACACAATTTCCCTCTGGAGTTTGATCGCAAGTCAGCTGAAAAAAAAATCAACAGCAGACAAGATTTTGGTCTCTGTATTTTAAGATGCGCAAGGTATTTTTTCATCGATTATCTTGAAAAAAGAAAGAACTATCAATAACGAATATTATTTAGCAGTATTGGTGCGTTTGAAGAATGAAATTACAAAAAACGGCCACAAATGTAAAAGAAAAGAGTGATCTTTCATCATAACAATACACTGTGCAACAAGACGATCGCAATGATGCGAAACTGCCTGGATTTCACTTTGAATTAATTCCGCATACACCCTATTGTCCAGATCTGCCCCCACCCAGCGACTACTGACTGTTTGCAGACCTGAAAAGAATGTTCGAGCGAAAGAGTTTTAGCATCAGTGAAGAAGTGATATGGAAACTGGGGCGTATTTTGAGACCAAAGACAAGTCGTTCTACAAAAAAGGCATTGAATTGTTAGAGAAGCGTTAGAATCAGTGTATCACCCTAGATGGATACTATGTTGATGAATAAAATCGAATTTTGCCTAACAGCTTTTATTTTATTAGTTAGGCCCGGGACTTATTGTGTGCTGTGTTAAGATAGAAAACGAAGTCAATAATATGAAATTATCGGAATGGCTGGAAGAAACAAAAACAGAATGATGAAAAAGGAAAAAAATATGAAAGAATGCGTACTAAATATACGTTAAGGAAAGAAAGAATAGTTAAAATGAAAACTAAATATATTTTAAAATATTGATAGTAAAATATATTAAATTTCAAAAAGGTAGAAATAAAAGTAAAAATATCAGCTAGACTTAAACGATTGATTGAAAAGCGTTTTTCGATGAGGGAAGGAACAGGTAAGAAATAAGAAATAAGCACACGTAATAAATTTTAGAATATTCGAAATTTTTTTATTTAATATTTATTTGATATAAAGCAACCTGGAAGCCAAAAATAAATAGAAAGAATAGCTAAAAAAAGAAATAGTATTAGAATATTTTGAACAGGATGTAATCATGAATGAAAAGAAAAATTGACTGATTAAAATACAGTATTTGATGGCAGTTAAATCACGCTTCCTATCGAAAATCTTATTTGAATGTCATATCTCTTCAAAATAAATGTGTTCATGGATCTCCAAAGATTCCTATTCTTTATTCTGAAGTAAATATTCGTCTTATGAAAGAGAGAAGAGTGTTTTTCAGTTGCTTTCTTGATATGTCGGCATAAACTGTTTTTTTCTCCCAGACTTAGTCCAGTCTACAATGATATTTCAACTTTCGAAACATATTTGTGGGTAAAACAATATAACGAATACCACAGGAAATGTAACTCGGGTATCCAATTTTTAATCCCGGGCCATTATCCAATAGTCCACCATCAGAACAAAGATTGTTGGGGCCTCAGATGCATAGAAATTTAGATTTGAATTTTACATGGCACAAGACCATTTTCCAAAGTACTTCCTTACTAAATTCCTTCATTCCAACAATTATTTTATACGGTTGAAATCATTCACAAAATTAGCAAATTGAACATTGAATAAAATGGACAAAGCATTCATTGTAATTATATAAAATGTATTATTAACAAATAAAAAGAATTACATACTTTCTATAGACGTTGAATGTATCTGATTAAAATGTCTTTCATTTTCTGCATAAGATTGTGTTAAAGCTTTTGAGGTAAGTCGTAAAGTTCTTTGTCGCTGGAAGATTTATCAGTGTCATATGTAATTTGTGTTAGGAATAATATTGATAGAAGATTGGTGAAAATGTCTGAGTCCGTGAATAAGTTCATCTTTGTAAAGTTCAGAAGAATGATTAGTAAGGGAAAGTGAGTTGGTCTTTACATGTTGTGTGTGTTAAGATTCTTGGGCCAACTGTAATAATTTGTACAAGTGTTATTTAAAGAAATAAAAGGCATCTACTTGCGTCTTGCAATTAGTGCGGGTGTGTGAGAGAATGGCTTGATATTGAAGAATGCGAACCCCTCTTTGAACTGCCTTGGTTTGTGTTCTGTGGTTCAGCTGTAACTGTCCCTGGATGCACCACGTGTCTGCTATATATACATTCCGTAAGAAAGCGGGAAAGCAAGATTTGTCGCGTGTGTATATGTAAAATGAGTGAATGTAGTTGTGTGAAAATACACGTGATCATAATCTTACAGCACTTTGTATTCCCAAGCGGTCAGCCATTTAAGTCAGCGATTCACAAACTGAGGGCAATACCAGTGGGGAAACCTACTAATTAAAAAAACTCAGATGGATTTTCTAATGTTTGAGAGAGAGAGAGAGAGAGAGAGAGAGAGAGAGAGAAAGAAAGAAAGAAAGAAAGAAAGAAAGCGAGAGAGTGACTGTTGTAGATGGGCGGCGCCCTATCTACCAGTCGGTTTACGTTCAAACATGAGCTCTAAAGGGAGGGTGAGGCATGGTACGGGAGTACATCCATAGTCTCAAAGGCTCACAGTGCGTTACGAGTAGTCAGTTAGCCTGGAAGCATCTTACACACAATCCCAGTCTATACTGATTCAGTGCTTCATGCTGGTATTCTGAGTACAAGGTATGCAAATAATATTATAATTTTAATAGCAAGTTTCTTAACTGGATAATATGACATCAAAATTCATGAATCTATTTTTATGCTTTGGCTGGGGTTGCTAATACTCAAGAGATGTTTTATTAAAGTCAGTCAGTTAAGTGCCATACGTGATACACGCTTGCCAGTGCTTTCTGCGGTAGAATGGTTGCCAGCAAAGGCTATAGAACCCAATCTGTCCTGTTATCTAACCCAAAACTGGAGGGAAGAGACGGATTAATACCTTTCCCAAGGGTATTTGCGCGTAAGTGAATGCAAGGAATTCAACTGGAATTTGAACTCGGCTCCCCGATTTCGCGTTCCGAGCTGATATCTACTGCGCCACAACGCACATTTATTAAAGTACTATTCCTTAAAAGTTTGAATGTTTATGAGAAGTTTATTTAAATGTATCTAACCCTGATATTGATAAACTAGTGCACAAGAAGCAGCATCACCATTCTCACTTACTAAATTCTAAAGTAGAAGAGCAAATCCTTTTATTTGTTACTAACCGCTCTCTAGTGATATGCTTAGTTGTTACTAACTGCTCTCTATCCACTTTACTCTGTAACTGTAAGTTTATCAGTATATTTGTACATTTGAATAATAAATTAGTAAATAGTCTCAGTGTGTTTTAAATGCTTTTTCTCTCATACACATGAAGGGGGAAATCTAGATGGTTGAACTGGGTGTAGGGGAAATGACAGAAAAAAGGTTTGGGAAGCACTGATCTAAGTACTTATCAGACACTACTTCCGTGATCGTACAAGAAGTAATGTTACAAGATGCTATGGCAGTAAGCTAACAATTACTTAAAGAGAAGGATCATCTTTAATAACAAGCAAAAATGTAGCATGGGAATAAAATTTCGTCCATGTTTTCTTCCCTTTGCCTAAGAAATTCCTCCTCTATGAGATGAGTATCTTTAGTTTTGCAAGTATTGGTTCAGACAAAAATAATCGAATGTATTACTGTAAATGCATAAGGTTCTTAACTCTACAAATGAGAAGATTTAGTGATCTATATACATAATACACTTCTCTGAAGAAATATAATTCTGTCATAGTTTACTTAAATCAGTAGGGATTTAAACGGAAACAGTGTAATGTTTTGCGAATATTCAATGTTTTTTAAAATCCACTGCTAAGAAGGGTGGGTCACTTTGTCGAGGCAGGATGTTTCTTCCTCCTGAATCTATCTTGCACATATACAAATCAACCATCCACCGTGTATGGAATATTGTTTTCATATATGTTCCGTCGCCTCCGCTGTTCATCTCAGTGTTCTTGACAGGCTCGAAAGGAGAATCAGTAATGTGATAGGTACCAACTTGGCGGCTCGACTCAAGCCGCTTTCTCACCCACAGGATGGGATTTCCCTCTGTCTATTCTATAGATATTTTCATGGCTCCTGCTTTGACGAACTTAAGTCAATGATGACCCTGCCACTGGAGTTTACTCATGCAACCATTGCAACTGGGTCCCACCGATTCACAGTTAGATCCACCAAATGCAAACGACACTTCTACTCCATCAGCTACTTTTATCGCACCTCCCGCCTATTCTTGCTCTTCTAACGACTACAACCTTCAGGAATTTGAATGCAATGTCAATACCCATCTCTTAACCAATTGGCTCTAGTTATTTCTACATCACCCTGTATATTTGTTCTTTTCTCTTTACCTTTTCAACTGTCATCACACCTGTATTCTTATCCTTCTCTTGCTCCTTTCTCTGACACCCCCTGTAACTGGTTCGTCTTTCTCTTTACACTCATCTTATCTAATATTTTACTGTTATGAAGCCCTGGGCATCAATGGCGTTACCTCCTTACATGGGGAGAAACGATTTAAAAAAAGGTGGAACGAAATTAAATAAATTTAAATTTTTGAAGGACGCATCCCAGAAGCTGAGTTGAGTTTTCAGAGACAGGAAAATTTCACTACAAACAAAAAAGAGAGTACTTGATTGCTATGCGGTCTGTTATTCAGTATGGAAGTGAATGTTGGACAATATCATCAAAGATGAAGAAAAAAACTTGAAGCAACTGAAATGTGGTTCTACTGCGGATAACATGGATCGAGTATGTGAGCAATGACGAGGATTTGGAAAAGAAGGAAAGGAAAAGGAAATTGATACTGAGCATCAAGAAAATATAGCTTAAATTCCTGGAACATGTAATGAGGAAGAATGGCTTGGAGAATCTGATACTCACAGGTCGGATAGCGTGAAAAGAGAAACAGGGAAAAGCAGCGGCTAACATACTTGACATACTTGAGTGAGGTAACGGAAGGAAGCGTGCTATTAGCCACCAGGGATAGGGAGACCTGCAGGGTTATGATCGCCTGCGTCCTTAAGAGACATGGCATATAGAAGATGTTAGAGATTGTTAACAATACGGAAATAGTTCAATGTCTCACAACCTAGTCTCTGACAAGCCATATGACTTTCCGCTTTGCAAGATCTACAGCTGATGTCGTAATAGTCATCACTGAATATATTTACTAAATTCTTAATAAGAACAGTAAAAACCGAGCTGTTTCTCTAGATATCTCGAAGGCGTTTTGACAGGGTTTGATATACTTATACAGTATTGTAGAAAAATGTTCGCTTTAATCTGATCGTTACTGTCAAATCGTGAAGTGAAATCTTTTTTGAACGGCCAAACTTCCTAATCTTTTCATACAAACGCAGTCGTCCCTCAAGACTCTATCTTGGATCGACATTTTTGCTGATCTTTATCAATGATCTTCCTGTTGTAATTAGTTCACAAGTAGACAATGACATTTACTTCCATCGCAATAAGGAATCTACTAAGGCAGACAAAGTTAACCTTGCTGGTGCTCTTAAAAATATATCAAGTCTGCTCTGGGTTGGCGTAGAAAGAGGCTTGCAAATTTTAATGCTTCCAAAACGAAGCTGCTCTATTTTAACCAATATAGAGAACTTTACTGTTTACGCTAGTCTTATAGAAAGCAACACACTGCGCCTCCTTGGCCTCACTCTCTCAACGATCTCATGTGGAACGACTACATTGAATCTGCGTCTGCATCTGCCACTAGAAAGTTTGGATCACTCTGTCGGGCCAGAACGTTTTTCTCGTCAAAATCCATCTTGCACATTTATAAATCTACCATTCTTCCGTGTATTGTATAATGTAACCATATATGGTAGAGTGCTCCTACTATTTATCTCAAGGTTCTCGACAAATTTCAAAATAATAACTCTAACGTAATCAATATTAGCAAGCTCGCCTTCAGTCGTTTCTCACTGTCATGTGGCTTCTCTCTGTATTTTCTAGACACATTTTAAAGCCTTTCATCTGACGAGCTTATTTTACTCGTGCTACTAGATTTGCATTAGAGTCCAACCCTATACCATCAAAATAGTAAAATATAACGCTACTTATACTCTAAGATTTCTTTCCTGGCATTTTTTTTCTGTGAAATTCCCTTCTTTATATTTGCTTTCCTGACAAATTTAAATGCAACATCAATTGCCATATTGTAACTACTTAATACTCATCCTTTAATCTGAATCCCATCCACCTCTCTAAATCTCATCTATCTCCTATCCTTTCCTCAGAATCTCCTGTACTCTATTTTTCTCTCACAGTAAACCTCCCTACGCACCAGTAGCAACTCTGCCTTCCTTGAGATGAATTGATTACGAAACAATAAAATAAAAATTGCAAACATCAGCCGTTTCATTTTTCGAAATATTTGTTTGTAGTTCTTATCATGGAGTCTAAGAAGTTTATTATTAGCTTTTTCAAATTTAACCCAGTGTCTGGTTACTATACGCCCATTTTCTTATCGTAGACAGAGGCTTATGTGTAAATATTTTGAAGTTGTACATCGGTAAATTTATTATTGAGAAGATTCAGACAACAGATATTGATCTTTCTCATTACCCTTAAAGTACATGTTACACTCTACCTGCAGATAACATTTCTAAATTTGAATATATGTAAATTTAACCCCGATTGTAGTGTTGTCAAAAAGAAATTAAATATTTACTACTTTGACATTGGTTTGGTATAAGGTTAAACGTGTTTGATACTCACCGAAGACTAGAATAAGACAATATGATAAACTTTTACACTACGCCAATACGCCGTCAAGTGTCTTAGAATTGTTGTCGCTTCCTAAGTTTCTTGAGTTTAGCAGAAGGTATTTCATATAAAGTACAAGAAACAATCAAATTCTATATTAATGGCCTGTCTAACTAGTTTGTTAACATTTGCCCCAGGCAGAATCGTTCTCCAATAGTTTAAGTATAGTGAAATTTAAACTGATTTGGTTTAACATCAGTTTTATTATTGTTAATACAGGCTGCGGCAGAAATACTTCCGACATAATTGTAAGACATAAACTAGATGAAGACACCATTATCGTCTAATGGCTTACCATTGTGTGGGAGTCATTTCTTTCGTATCCTGTATTTATATAACATTTTTAACATTTCACACGAAATTAGGCATATTTCTGCTTTCGATATGTTATTTATTTGCTTATGGTCTTTTTTAAGCTTTCAAATAAAAGTTTATGATGCAAACCCCGATCAATACTGGAACAAATATTGATTTACCCTAAGTGAACTGTAAATAAAACTAGAAAAAATATTTAAGCTAAATTTTATTCAATGCAATTTAACTACTTGTCATAAGTGATATTCGGCTATTTCTTTAATCGTCGAGTAGTTCAAGTGGGAGATGTCTATAGTTACATTCCACGCTCAAATTCACCTCGTCTGGTCAAATAAATCAAAATTCATAATAGTTAAACATCATGATGGAAACTTTATCGGCAGCTTCATTATCTACTACTTTGTATCAAATGCAGGGGTCATTTCGTATAATCATTCTCGTGGCAATTTTATATCTTATGAATTAAACTGGTCTGTTCATATCAATCTTCTGCCGGAAACTGTTGTAATTTTCATACAACGGTCGTTTCAAAAAATTATTTCCAAGGATGCTCACACCAGAGCAGAAGCGGAAAAGAGTTGACATTTTCATTAGAATTTTTGTCTCATTTTCAACCTGGCTCTAAGAATTTTTTACGGTAGATTATTAACTCAATCTGAATCCTGAGTTCACCACTTTCAACCGGAGTCACAGTTACAAAGTAAATAGTGGGTACAGTTTGGTTTCCTCGCCACGAAGTAGTCAAAACAGGCAAGGTGATCCGAAGACGTAATCATGATAGACTACCAAGGAAAAGGAAAAATTTTAAAAGCACAATACTCCTCATCAGACTTAAGATAACTGAAGGAAGCAATCAAGTCGAAACGCAGTAGCAAAAGCATGTGTGTTCTTGCTCCAGGATAACGCAGCCGTTCACACTGCTCATGTTGATGCAGCCATCTATGGCTTTGAATTTCTACACAATTTCCTTTCCTTTCCAGACTGAGCTCCATCTGACTCCCTGTTATTTAAACTCAGATCCCACCTGCGTGACCGCAAACATTGGAAAAAGTGATTTCCTTTTTTTCTTAAAATTTGAATATTCTTCATTGATTAATCAAAAATTAAATTTATTATTTCATTCTTCAAATATATTTATATATACTTGTAGTATTTATTAAAATTCAGACATTGCTATTTGAATTTTATTATGAAAATTAGTTCTTAATTTTATGATATAAGAAAATTCTTCTCTGATTTCATCGGTAAATATTTGTGATTAACAGTTTTAAACAAATCTTTCAGCACACAAGAAATAAGTATGATTACAAGTTATTATTTAAAGAGGTACGAATGATAACATTTGAATCGGCAATTTTGTTTTCCCCGTTCACTTAAACAGACGTTAAATAGTATCGTCTACTCTTTCTTTCTGTTTCCCATTAACACGAAACGTCACTGCTTTGATTTTTTTTAATCTTTTCTCCCGATCAAGCCAGAATCTTTATTTTCCATGAGTTATTGGAACAAAGTAACGTACATCCTAAATAGCTAAGGAACAAGCAGAATAATAATACGATTTTTTAATATTTATTCTGATATTTTATTCAATTTATCTTTGATTCTTTAAGGCTTCTACAAACAACAGCGGTGTCAGTATGAAGAGGGGTATTTAATTTGTCGAAAAGTAACATTTGATCTTTCTTCTTTAGAAATAAACGTCTGCAGCGAGCAGCAAGGAATTCAGCAATATTCTTTTTTTGTTTTTTTCGTAAATATTCTTTGGGTTCTCATATTTTGGGTTTCGTTAATTTTATAATCCTCTTTCTTTCTTTATATATTTATTATAAACCTAGGGTTTTATATTCATTTTAATGTGTTTGCGTCAAATAATAAAATATCTCAAGACACCGGTAAAATAATTGCTAGAACAGATATTTTAAGAAAAATGAAGAATATGAAAATGGAAACGTAAATAAGCCAACACACTCACCAAGAAGCGTAAAAGATGGAAAGTTCTAAAACTAACCAGGCAAATTAACTATAACTACCCGTTTTATTAATCAACGAGCCAGCATTTAACATAGTCTCTAACAAGCGTTGATTGTTTGGTGTGTTCATATAGGACTGTTTGTGCTCCATTGTACATCTAAACATATCATTGACTGACGCACTGCTTCCTGACCATTTGCACCTATTCATAGACATCTAGAACCGAGTAGAATAATTCGTTACGGTATCGGGCCTAAGTTACTCAGATTTCTAAGATTTCTAAGAAGCATTGTAGAAATTTCCTACGAATTATGTGGCCAATACTTTCACCACACATCAACTTCAGTCAAAACGTAATAGTACGTGGTAGAGAGGTCTACTCACACACAGGATACTGCACCCTGAAACCACAAACACCCAAATCGGCAATAAAAACCAATAACCATTACCATTAAAGCTCATAGAAATTAAGATCTCACCATAATTGTCCACATCATTTGCCGTAAGAAAAAAACTAAAGAAGTTTGTTTGATGGTATAAAACAAATACATTTACCACTACGAGCAAATTATTTACTTTAATAAACTGCTAGCTGCCATATTGTTTATATTTTTAGAGCGGTTATTTTTCTCAAATTTTCCGAACGTTGACCAAAATAGAATGTTTACGAGGGCCTTTCAATTATTTCTAAGCTGCATCTAGGTGGAGTTCGGAAAAACGGTTTTTCGCTATTTTTTCAATATGCCCTCATGGCAGTAATGCACTTGGTTCAATGATTCATAAGCATAGCAATCCCATCATGGAAGAAGGTGTCATCATCTTGTTCCTCGAAAATCTCTCCCACAATACATATGATCTTATCACTGTTTCCAAAGTTTGCGGTTATATATATATATATATATATATAAGTAAATGTGTGATTTTCTGTTATATATATATAAGTAAATGTGTGATTTCACATCCACCATTTTACCTTTCTTTCAATATGATTGAGTATACCACACACAAAACTGACTCATTCTCGGGCTAATAATTTCCGTTTAGATGAGGGTAAAAGATAATCTTGAAACAACAGTCAGTTCTTACAGTCCTGGAACATTTATTCGCTGTGTTGACATTTTTTTCTCGACTGAATCTATCCTTCATATTTATATAACTACTATTCGTCCATGATTTGAATGTTACTACAGCTTCTGTTATGGCCCTCCTATATATATATATATATATAGTCAAAGATGTTTGATAAAATCCAAAGAAACATATGCAAGGTTATTGGTCCTGGCCTGTCATCTCGGCTTCACTCACTTTCACATCGCCGCAATATTGCCTTTCTGTGCTTTTCTATAAATACTTTAATGGCAATTATTCTGATAAACTTTCCTCTTTGGTACCTAGACTTAATGCATTTTAGCAGAATACTAGATTGGCGGAAAGGGCTCACCATTTTGCAAGTGAAATGGATAGATATAGGTTCTATGCTAACAGTTTCGTCCATCGTAATGCTCGCTCGTGAAATCATCTTCTGGCCTATTGCTTTCAAGCCCAATTTGAGCTTCAAAAACTTAAACGCAATATCAATTGCTATTTTCTGTTTTCTTTATTCTTGTTCTTTTATTGTTTTTTGTTGTAATATATTGACATAAAGATACAAACAGAAATAGACAGATAGATAGATAGATGTCATTTACTTGTAATAGTCCAATTATTTGTTCAGGAAGTTTTTTTAATCGCAGTTTTGCAACATTTCTATGAGATTTGAAACTAATATAAGTTTAAGAATCTGGCCACCAACAGAAAATTGGATGTCAAAACAAATATAAACTTTAAAATTCTAAATAAAATAAATCATATGAACCAGCATGCTTTTTGAAGAAGAAATGAATGAAATGATCAAAATGTGTATGACAAAGATTTCATATAAAAAATAACGCCAAAATTATTTGTCCTCTAGCTGTTTGCCACAAATAAATGGGATATCTATTTTAAAAAAATATCTGTTATCTAAAACGTCCCTAAATTCTTTAAATGTCTCATTGGTATTATATGAAATATTGTTTTAAACTTTACAGTGATAGGAATCGCTTATGATTTATATGTAAGGAAATTCAGTGGTTATGGAACTAGTGTTAAATTGCTATTCATTCTCTTTCGCATGGGTCGGGAAAATATTTGTAAAAAAAATATTGATAGCTTTTATTATTATATATGTTTGATATCTTTATTTTTTAAAATATATTTTTCCATTTATTTTAAATGTTGTTCACTCTTTACAAAACTTGAGGAAGATAATTACAGACTAAGAGACACAGGTTATGCGGACATGTGGGGAATATAACGGTTAATCCTAGAGTGAACAGATTAAAATGGTAATAATCTTGTAGATCCGAAGGCGAATTGGCATGGCAAAGGACGCGTTCCAGAAGATGAGCAAAATACTAACACACAGGAAGATCTCAATAGAAACGAAGAAAAGAGTGCTAGACTGTTACGTGATGTCAGTTCTTCAATACGGCTGTGAATGCTGGACTATATCATCGAAAATGAGGAAAAACTGGAAGCGGCCGAAATGTGGTTCTACAGAAGGATGCTACGGATATCGTGGACTGAGCATACAAGCAACGACGAAGTGTTAGAAAGAATGTCAACAAAAAGGAAATTGATGCTGAGCATCAGGAAGAGACAACTGAAGTTCCTGGGACATGCAATGAGGAAGGAGAGCCTGGAGAACCTGATACTGACTGGACAGATAGAAGGAAGGAGAGACAGAGGAAGGCAGCAGATAACATATTTGCAGGGTCTGATCAGGTGGATGACGGAACGGGGGTTGCCAGGAGCAACAGGAGCAAACATACTAAGAGCCACAAGGGATGGGGAGACGTGGAGATCCATAATCGCCTACGTCCTGAAGGGACAGGGCACATAGAAGAAGAAGAAGATCTTGTATATAACTTCGTATGACTCTGTTCGGAGTGGTCTAATTTTAATCAAATTTGATACACTCATAGACAAAAACATAAGTATTCCGAAGTTTCAAGGTTGCAGTTCTTACAATAGTGCATAAAATTGATAATATATATATATATATATATATATATATATATATATATATAAAAGGTAAGATGTCTGTGTATGTGTCTGTTTATCTGCCTGTATGTCTGTATTTTTTCAGACCTTTCATTTTAGTTTTTCCTTCGGATTTGGCTCTAAGTAGGTATAATTGTAGTTTTTAGTCTCAGCCATGATAGCATTTACTCAGAGGACTTATTTAGCCTTCAAAATTCAGTTTACATAAAAAAAAAACATATTTGATATCGATACCAGGAAATCAAAATTTGAATTATATTCATTCCTTTTCAGTCTACGGTTTCGCTTTAACTGGAAACAACTATTGCTTTTTAGTCTTTCGTGCCAATGTCCATAGAATCTGAGCTCCAGGACAATGGATTAGTTTTAAAGCTTTCATTGCACCCGAGTAACGCCGGGCTATACTGCTAGTTAACCTATAAATGAAATAGAAATGGTAACTTTATACATCTTCGAAGTGTATCTGTGCGTAAGCGCATATAAAACGCCCAAATGAAATCGAACTTCGATTAACTGTTTATTGCACTATTTATTAAAGTATCTGCACATCCAAGCTCACCTGGTATTCCCAATCAGTCACCCCATGAAACTAATGGTCAGGATTCACACTGTTTACCTTCAGTGATATTACCGTAACCGGTGTTTCAACGTCATGTTGCTGTAAACACACACACACACACACACACACACATATATATATATATATATATATATATATATATACTAAATCCATCAAGAGATATTACATTGACTAAAGCATCTTTTTGAAATTAAATGATAACGAGCTTCTACGAGTCAGTGGAACTATTAACAACTGTGAGACTACGACGCAATCTTAATCATTGAGAGCTTCTAACATATAAAAGCATGCCCTACCAAACATTAAAAATAGTAATGAAATGTAAGAAACTTTTGAAAATTAGAAGTATTATGATTGATAACGATATGCCGTCCAAAATATCGGCAACATATATATTGATGAACCTAATATTAAGTATCTGTTGTGGACCCAGGATAGGTTCTAAAGAAAGACACAAACTGGGGGATTAGTGAAACATATATATTTAACGAGAGAACAAATACAAAGAGTGTTATACGCCAACCGGTGTGCCAAGTATTAGACCGGGGTGACTCAAATCAACTCAACCCAAACTGGAAATGCATATTCTCCCGCTATTCATAATAATAGGAAGAGTTCATTATAGTCCAAAAAGGGTAGGTCACATAACAATATCTTACATTTAGACATAAAAAAACAAAAATAATAATTCAAATATATGAGCACGACAGAAGGGAAATATATATGTCAAAAATCATTATAGCAGAATACAATTATTTGTTTGTGCGTGTGTATGTATAAAAAAAGAAAGTAAGATTAGCGAAAAGAAAAGAAAAGGAAAAGAAAAAAGGAGAGAAAAAATTGTCATAATGATTCACACACACACACACACACACACACATATATATATATATATATATATATATATATATCATCATCATCATTTATTCATCATACCCAGTGGTGCATAGGCAGCAAATTTTTTGTTGCCCTTTCTGTAACAAACTATTTTTTACGGGGCAGGGTTGTTAGCCCTGCACCCAACCCCCAAACACGGAGGACCGGTGGACCATTCTTGGTCCTTACGTTTACAGCACCTAGTATCCCCAAATGGTTAGCCATTTAAGTATTGACCAGGCTCGATGTTATTTAACATCGGTGATCGGACGGAAACCGGTGCATTCAACACGATATAGTCGTATATATATATATATATATATATATATATATATATATATATATATATAAGGGGAAATAGTGACCCAAACAGAACACACAAAATATCCCCTACTGGAAAGAAAAATGTTCATTGCTTCTAAATGAGGCAGAACATAATATTTATTAATAATAATCCCAACAAACATCACTGACCTCTACTATAGTTTCATACAGCTAAATGCGATCATCAGGAAGTCGGTAAATGTTAATACGAAATTAAAGGCTACTACCTATGCGAGCTTAAGAAAGTAATAAATTAACACTGATTAGTACTCACCCGAAAAAGGAAAGCCAATCGGGAAAAAAATGCCGGTTGGCTTTCTGCCACATTTTAGCCCTAATGTTAATATTTATACTAACTACTCTTTTATCTGTGTTTTTACCCGCGGTAAATGTGTAACATAATTTATTTTGATATTAATATTCGAATTGAAACTGAAATACTTTCAAAAAGCTTACCTACGTCTGATACATTTATATTATGTATATTTTTATTATTTTGTATTCTCTTTGATTTATTTTAATATATTTATTTCAACTTCCACCAGCAATTGGAAGCTTTTCTGTTCCGGCAGACAACCTGGTGCATTTTTTCCCTCGTTTCTCGTTTTCTCTTTTCACCGTTTATTCTTTCTTTCTATCCTTCCTTTCTTTTTCCCTCCATTTCCTTTCCTTTTTGCTACACATACTTCCGTTACTTTTTACATATACACATACGCAAATAAATGATTTTATTTTGCCATAATGATTTGTGATAGCCGATAAAACGAGTGTAAGATTCACTCAGTGAAATGGCTATACTATTTTGGAAAACGGAAATTTTTCTATATGTAATAAGTATAGGTTCTATAAATCAATTATTTTACTTACCTTGAATATTGGCCCTATAAATTATGTATATATCATGCAAATAAATACACAATAATCTTTATTATAAGGGATAATATATATATATATATATATATATATATATTATATATCATACGCATGCATATGTAGGTATACATATGTATGTATACATATATGTATACATACATGTATATATATATCTTTACTACTCGGAGACATAACTATTGCAAAAAAAGAAACAATATGGCACTGTTAAAAAGCAAATACGTGTCAAGAGCTTTCATAACTGGTATTGAATTTTAATAATAACTGGTATTAAAGAGAATGACGCTATTTTCTCTATTCATGACCGTGACAGGAGGGATATATATATATATATATATATATATATGTGTGTGTGTGTGTGTGTGTGTGTGTGTATTTACATTTAGATATATAAATGTATATATATATATTTATATATATATATAAATGTATATATATAGATTTATATATATGTATATATATATGTATATATATATAAATGTATATATATATATAAATATATATATGTGTGTGTGTGTGTGTGTGTGTGTGTGTTTGTACAACTGTCTTTATTATAGTACAAAAGATCATTTTCCTTTTTTACTTAGATCGCAATTTTAAAAAAAAATAGATATTAGAAAAAAAAGGTACTTTGTTTTTGAAAACTGATCAGCCAATCTGAACATTTTTCTTTTTGACAGACATTTGTAATAGTTTTTTCTGTCTCAAACAACACCTCCATATATATTATTATATACAATTATAAATGTATATCTTTTGGTAAACATATATGTACACAGTTTGACGTGGTATAATGATTAGAAAACTTGTTTTGCGAGATCAATCACGACAGAATAGGTATTTCAGTCTAATTTGATGCTGTATATTTCCGCATTGTCTTACATCTCAACTACGCTTCAAGATCCTCTTCAGTAACCAGCGATGATAGTTTCACACTTACGCTGTATAAATTCGCTAAGTACATTGCCTATGATTATTATTTATATCATATCAGAGACTGGTTGAAGACTTATATTATAATAACAAAGAATATTCCAACAATATGACGTGAGTGTATATTAAAATTACGAATATAAAATTAATCAAAACCTATTGGCCTGTTTATCACTGATTCTCGCGGAACCATTAGAGATGTTTTGACGAAACTGTGTTCGGGGTGCACTTGTTGAGAAAATCTGATAATACTGTTAGAATAATGATTTAAGTTTAAATAGCTTAATTTCAATATATCTAACATTTTATATTTATCAGCTACTGACTTAATGAATTTTTTTCAGCTACTGACTTAATGAAACTTTCAATCAACTGAAATATATATATATTGTGCCAAGGATATATTTTCTTATAAATTATGCACTATGAAAATAAGACTAACGTGTCATTTTAACGGATATATTTACAAAAATGACACAAAACTATCTTTAAATACTAATGAATATATTTATTTAAAATTCGACTTTGGTTTCAACGACGAACTCCAGACGATTTCGGAATTTTTTGTTTCTGGGTGTTCCTCTTATTTAAGTTGGTTAATTTTGCTATAATCTCTTCTTCAATGGTACAACGATTTTTTGGTCTCTCACTCGACTACGCCTTTCACATATAGTGAAAAAAGTTGCAGTCTGGGGAGATAGGTGGCCAGATGTAAGGGTGATGTGATCGCAGAAACTGTCGGACAAACATGACAAGGTTCCCTTGATTTGTGGCATAGTTCAGAATAGATATTAGATTTAGTGTCTGCCAGCAGCAACCCTCTTGGCCCAGTGAAGCACTACCTTCTTAAGGCATTTGATGTTAGCCTTTGCGTTGAGTCTGAAGTTTTCAATAACAAGGTGTTATTTTCCTATCAGAACGATCAGAGTGACTTTTCCGAGCTAATGTATCTTCGTAATTGCCATTAGATTCAAATTTTCCGAGCTGATTTATCTTCTTAATTGCCATTAGACTCATCAAGCTACTTAATCTTCTGAAAAGACACCAAATTCTTCATTTTAACGTTTCCGGCGTGAATGTCAAATAGTAGGGCATGGCGTTTCCAAATGTCTGGCATAGTCAATTATTGTCATTGTGGACTTTCTCATCCGAACTAAAATCAGCGCACCTACGTGAGATTAAAATTAAAAAAAGGTGACAATTTTCCCATCGTACTCTCTCTTTATCTCTATCTCTCTCTCTCTCTCTCTCTTATATATATATTGTTGAAATAGGCCTTATTAAAAATTGTTAGATTATTGAGTGCAAGAATATTTATTGATGCTTGTTATCAATATATATACTAATGTCTAACCCATACAAGTTTGAGGGGTATTATATAGTCTTGTAGAGGCAAAAGACATGACAAGAAACGAAATTCATGGGACTATGCAGAAAAGATAACGGTTACCCATCGTCTGGAAGTGGTCATGATTATAGTGGTTATGGGAACATCATGCCTAGAATCTGTTTCACAGAGCAGCAGTTATTAGAAAGTAGCTGTCCGAATGATACTTAAACTATACACTTGGAATACAAAGAAAATGGGACCATTCACAATTTTGTACGTGCTATAGCGGGTCCAAGTTTTAAAGCTATCGGCAATAGGACGAAGAATATTAATATATATCTTTCAGTAGGAAATCTCATCGATTGGTCTGTAGAATTGCAGAGTGTAATCCCAACTCTGTGACCAACGAATATACAATGACGTGGTCAAATGCAATATAGTTCATTTTTAGCAAAAGTTGGTACAATTAATTCTTACATATCTTATAGAAAACAAGCATAAATAAATATTCTTGCACACAGTTTTCAAACAATTTTAATAAGGCCTATTTCAACAACATCTTCTTAGTTCCTCATAATATTCTTGCACATTCTACACAGAATCACTTCTAGCACTCACACAAACATTGGTACATGGCATCTTAACTATCCTACCACCGTAACCAGGCTTCTCTCTTTATTTACGAATATTTCCATTGCAATTATTCAAATGAGCTTTGTTTTCTTGCTTGGTATCTAGGGCGTATTTATTTAGTAGACTGTTAACTTGTTTTTGCCATTTTACTGCTTAAATACCGAGATGTAACCGTGTGAAGTCCACGATAACCGCACCATCCTTCTGTAGAACCACATTTAATCGTTCCTTCTCTCACATTTCTCACCAATGGAAATCTCTTCCCGTTTCTTACTTCCTTGCCGCTTAGTATCTTTAACATTTTAAGATGGCAAGTGCGACACAAAGAACCGAAGGCGAATTGGCATGGCAAAGGACGCGTTCCAGAAGCTGAGTAAAGTACTAACACACAGGAAAATTTCAATAGAAACAAAGAAAGAGTGTTGGATTGCTATGTGATGTCAGTTCCTCAATACGGCAGTGAATGCCGGACAATATAATCGAAAATGAGGGCAAACCTAGAAGCAGTGGAAAATGTCTTCATTTTAGTTTGAATAATTTGTTATATTTTAGTTCGTTTTGTGTATTTCATCTCCCTTCCTTTTTTTTTCATTTCATTATCATTAAATCTTTTAAATATATTTTTAGCTCATAGGTTTATTTCCTCTTTTTAGGTGCCCCTTGAGGTATTGTGGTTTGTGAAGTATTGGGAGATGACGGATTTTTTTTTTTTTTGTGAATGTGCTAATTATTAATGAGTGCTCGGGTCGTGAAATTATTTAGCTAGGTATTGAATAGTTACAGAAGACCACGCTCTAGACACCCCTTTTTTTCGGCCACGTGCCACATTTTGTATAATATTATACAAATAAATATCTTATGTTATTCTTCGTCTAAGTGGTCGTAATTGTACAGCTTTATGGTTTTGTTTTTTTATTGACGAGGAAGAATATTTAACATATAGGCGAGGATGAGGAAAGAAAGTTCGGCGATAGTCTGTAGAGGGCCCGGAAAATGTAAACATGTCACATAAAAGGCAGGAGAAGCAGTTTAAAATAATCAAGTAACTTACTAAATTACTTTGTGTGTATGTATGGCATAAGGACCATAAACGACGTTTTATATTCAGAAGTACTTAGAGGAAGGGAGAAAGATCTAAAGAATTATGGCGCCTATATTTAAAAGGTGTAATAATATCTACCTAATTTTCTTATTGTTAATAGTATTAGTAGGAGGTCATGGAAATGATGAAAACAAAAAGGAAATTAATAAGGAGCATAAGGAAGAGACAGCTCAAGTTCCTGGGACACGCAATGAGGATGGAGGGCTTGGAGAATCTGATACTAACAGGCCAGATAGAGGGAAAGAGAGACAGGGGAAAGAAAAGGATAACATATTGGAAAAACCTAATCAGGTGGATGACGGAATGAGGATTGTATGGTGCAACATAATAAGGCGTGCTCAAAACCACCAGGGATAGGAAAACGTAGAAAGCCATGATCGCCTACGTCCTGAAGGGACAGGGCACATAGAAGAAGAAGAAGAAGAAGAAGAAGGTAACAATAATAGTGATAGTCGTTGTGGTGGTAGAAATATGATTATTATCGTTTTACTTTTTTATTGGCGTTCGGTTAAACCAAAGGAAATATAGTTTCTATATACCTCTCTCTCTCTCTCTCTCTCTCTCTCTCTCTCTCTCTCTCTCTCTCTCTCAAATTCCTTGTCGGGGTGTCAGCGCTTATTATTTTTCTCAGCTTTTGTCTTTTTGCATATCTAAGACGACTCTTTGATATTATGTTACCTATTCTTCGATTCATTTACTCGGGCTTGTCATGCAGGTGTTTCGCTTTATTCATTGCCTTCCTTTTACGCTTGACGTGGATTGTAAATGTCCTTCAAGTTTCTTCGATCTTTTTTTGGCCCAGCTTTCAGCTTTCTGATTTCCATTTCTGCTTGCTAAAAACACATATTTTGTGGTTATTTTTTCTGTAAACTTTCACATTTCTCAAATAATCTGCCAGTAGTATCTTAGAGACATCAATAGAATTGCATAGCTGTCGCTTTAGGCTTTCTCCATATTTCTGACGACACTGTCCGGAATTCACTGCCATATACGCTGTTAGGTATTGCAACGCTGAGTTTTGTTTCCTTACTATGGTACTTAGTTTCTGAAAATCCCATTTCGATACTCTTGTGTTTGTCTGTCAACTTCCGTTATGCGTTTATCTTTGATAATTCTGACATGAATAACTTTAACAGTGAGTTGCCTTCTTGGTTGACAACAAAGCAGTCCTTCTTATTATAATTACTATTCCGGTGTTTTTAGATTTTTTAATAATTGCATTATTTCTTATTTTTCTTTAGGTTGTAACGCTACTCAAGAAATAAATGTCCCTGTGTAAATAATCTTTCAACATAATCGTGACTTTTAAAAAACCTAGAATAATTACCTCATCATTTAAATAATTACCTCATCATTAGAATAATTGTCTCATCATTAGGCTATATTATATTTATTTACAGAAAACTACAAAATGTGGTATAAAGCCGAAAAATGGGGTAAATTAACTATCATATACACAACTAAACACTTTCACGACCCTATCACCCATTAACAATGTGCACATTCGCCACAACAATCCATCCATCACCTTCCAAACCTTCACACACCGCAATACCATATATTTAATAGGGCCACTATAACGGGGAAATAAACTAATGAAATAAAAATTTACTGCTAAATATAATAATGTAAAATATAATTAAGAAATTAATAAAAAACGAAATGAGGAGAGAGGGATGATAAATTCAAAACGAAATAAAATGCAACAAAGTTTTTTTTTTAATGAAATAAAGAAATGTTTAGTAAAACCCGTCCACCTCACAAAAAGAGAGTGGCAGCTCTATTCCAAAACTGCGAAATCAAGAAGCACAACCGATAACAGAATGGTGGAGGATAAAATAATGATAAAATCAAAAACTGAGCCAGTCAAGATAAAATGGGACCAAAAACAAACTAGAGAGTTTGGGAATCTTAAGTTTGATAATAACGAAAAAAACAACCGGGAACTGGCTGGGAACCCATTCAATTACATTAACTAGGTACACAAAAGACGACTAACTTTTACCAGGGACGGGTTTACATCATTAGCCTATGTGGTTTCATTTATGGTTTCTGCCGAAAGACATCTCTTCGTTATGCGCAATTTATTTAGCATCTTTAAAGAACGCAAAAAATGACTTATTAACTCTATGAATACTGCTGTTAATTCAGAGTTAATTGTGTCAAATATTTCTTCTTGATATCCAAAAATATTGAACATGGAGGAAGCATAATTTCCACAAGACAAGACAGCTACAATAATATCTGCCCCTGTCAGGGCAAAAATGCAAGTTGAGAAAAATAAAGCAGAAAACAAATTTACTCGGGCATAATTTTCTTTTAGAATGTCAAAAAATGAGAATAAGAACTATTTTGTTTTTTGATAAAGTATACAGCCAAGGATGTGCGTTGTGGCATCAGTGGATATCGGTTCGGAACGAGAAATCAGGGAACCGAGTGCGAATTCCAGTTGAATCCATTGCATTCACTTACGCGCAAATACCCCCGGGAAAGGTATTAATCCGTCTCTTCCCTCCAGTTATGGGTTAAATAATAGGACCGATTGGGTTCTATAGCCTTGGTCGGCAACCAGGGAATATTCCAAATTCAAAACTAATCTACCCTTGTATAATTTCCAAATTTCAAACATACTGTTTAAATATAACAAGATTGTTTGTACATGAATATTTTTGAGAAAAGTGTGAATGTTTTTTTTTTCAGCTTTCAACTTTGATTGTTAAATTATATAGACCCTCTTTCTTCATCATGGATACGCTCTTGGTCTTTTTGTGGGTATAGGTTTCTTTACTGCGCCTATTGTACTTCATAGCTTTGGGAGGAAAATATTCTTGAAGGATTAGTTCTTCCTTCCGACGTGTCTCTTCAGAACGTTGTGGTTATGGCTCTTCACAATTTCTTTTCTTTTTTAGATCATGGTAAGTTTGTCTTTTTGTTATCTCTATCTATCTCTGTTATGCTAAGTATTTACATATACGCGTTATGTTGGTTCTTCGCCGTTTACTTCTGATTCTATTTCCTACAATATCTCATGTTAGTGTCAAATTATCCAAACCATCTGAATGTTCCGTAGATGTTTCTTTTGTTCTTTTCTAATACTAAGTAAGTATAGTTTTTGTTTCCATTGTCATTATAATTACCTTGTTACTTAAAATGAGATTTTCAGCATCCTTCTTTTTTAATTTCATTTCTGTTAAATCAAGAATAATAACAATATTTATAAATTAAATATATAAACCATACAATAATACTTGAGGTAACAGAAATGAGGTTATAAAAGCATGCACTGTCAAATTTATTAGGATTTTGATTACATTATATTTCTGGATAAACCATCAATGTGTTTTACATGCCAGCTATGGGTTGTCTTTAATATGCTGTGGTATACCAAAGGCAACCCACTACAATTTTTGAGCTTATGGCTTGATCATGTTTTGACATCGTTTCTTGTACAATCACCGAAGTTAACCAATCTGGAGCCTGTTCATAGATGGATAACAAGTTGCGAATATTAGATGCTGCAAGCTTGAATGTGCGTGTAATTTAACGGATGGGAAATCGGGGAGCTGAGTTCAAGTTTCAGTGGCGTTCATTATATTTACTTACACACAAATTGCCTTGAGGAAGTCATAATTACTTATGGGTTAGTTATTAAGCCTTGCATCAATACAACTGTAATAAATGACAGAAACCATATCAGTACAATTTACCAGCAGCAGCAGCAAACCTAATATGTAGCTCATGTAAATCAAAGAGAAAATAATGGCATCGTAAAGGGGTTGTCTTTTAACACCACTCCAAACAAAAGGTTAGGATGGAAACGCTTACCAATACTGAAAAGAGCTATAACAGCTGCAGGGAGCATAAAATTAATTTCATAAAAAATTATTTGGAGAAAAAAGATTTTATAAACATTAACTTAAAGCAGTACTGGCTGCTCGGTCAATAGACGCTAAATTTGCTCTTGTAAGAAAAAGGCTAATATTAACATTATGTGCGTTGTGGTGCAGTGAATATCGGCTCGGAAAGAGCAATCGGGGAACCGAGTTCGATTTCCAGTATGAATCCATTACATTCACTTACGCACAAATACCCTTGGGAAAGGTCAAAATCCGTCTCTTCCCTCCAGTTATGGTTTAAATAGCAGGGCAGATTGGATTCTATAGCCTTGGCTGGCAACCAATCCACCGCAGAAAGGAATGGCAACCTACTGCGGGATAATCTTCTGCCCAGTCAGTCATGTCTCTTTCGAGACATGATCGCCCAAGCGTGTTTCGATGTTAATGGCACTTAACTGGATATTATAAAAAAACTCACAATTTCAAAATATTTTCTAACTTTGAATATTCTGACAGCATAAGAGCAGCACTACACTGAATTCCAATTTATGTATTTTCATATCAATGAAAAATATGTATTAAGTTTCTGCCATTTATAAATTCCAATCATACACCATAGAACGCTATCGGATTGAGCTTATATTGATATATGCTAATTAATTCTTCCAGGAAAAAAGGCAAAGTGGGCTACTGTTCGAGAAAAATATAATGTCGCTTCCTACGTTAGATTTTGTTTCTTTGTTATCATGACAATCGATGTTCTTGCCGTTAATGAAAAAAGTGGGGTTCTATACGCAAAGCTCTGGGGCCGTCCTTATCTAGATTAATATGATCCTTTTCAGTAATACGGAGTCGGATCTGTTCTTCCTGGTGTTTTCTGATTCAATTCATTTTCTGGATTTAAAAATGATAATAAAATTTTCGCTACCTTTTGGTAGTTCTTTACTTGGAGATATGATCTGCAGTTTTCTCGTTTGTTGCATCGATTTTGAACGAGGAAATGGAACGCCTGTGTGTATGCGCGTTTTAGTGTGTAAGTGAAAGTGTGTTTGCGTGTATGTATGTCTCCTGTGGGTACACATTTGACTCACAGATCGCGATTTAATAGAAGAATATATAACAGGAAGGACGATGGAATTTTAACTTTCAACGAACATGATTCAATTTACCATTCATTGCGGTAGAATTAATGCCGGAAGGACAAAATGGAAGATAAAAATCTGTAAAACTTTAAAGACGATTGGAAAGCAAGAAAGATTTTAAAAAGTCAAACAAACAGAAAAACAATGAATTTAAAAAACCAACCCAAATAAATAAAAATTGGAAGTAATGTTGGAAATGAGTGAGAGAATAAAACTCTAATATTAAAAGAATGACGTCAGAAATTACATCAGGAATGACAGTCAGAAAGGTAGCAAAAGAATTTTAGTTTGAGTTTTTTTTAACTTCATATTAACCTCTGTGGGCCATTTAATGCCAAAAAGATAGGGTCTTGAGGGGTTTTTTTTATGTTCGGTTATTATGAAAATTTAGTTTCTATTCTTTTTTTTATTTTAGAAAACTAAAAATGTCTTAGATTTGTATTCATAAATGTTTTGCTGAGAATAATTTTTTTCCTTAAAAAATGTGTTATGGTAGTAATTTTTTCTTCTTGATTTGTTCGTAAATTTTTTCCATCAAAAATATACATTTTTATATATATAAAAGTGTATTTTTATACTTTCATAATGTTCTGACCTGAGTTTGTGGGTTAGATATTTGCTCATAGCTGGGACCCTAACAGGTGCTACCAATTCGGGTCAGAGTGGACCTGGGACCAACAGCAATTACGAGTTGGTTCCATGTTCCTTACAGCTTTCCAATCAGAAGCGTTGCTGCCGGATGCAGTTTACCGTCATGTCTAGGACCACGTAGCAAAAGTGGTTACAAAATTGATAGTATACTTTATAAAGTAATACATAGAAAAAAAGAAATATTATGACGAATATGATAAAATAAAGAAAAACGAGAAAAATGTGTAAAGAATATTAAAACTATTGATATACAGAATACAATTCTAAACATATTATTTATAGAATGGATACACGATTTAAGACAGCATTTCGTTACTACGATTCATCGTAACACGATATTTCCTGTAGGTTAAAAGGTACACAGATATTTTCGTAAGAATTTACGTCACTGATCTATATTAACACAACAACGAATTAATAATCTAGGATGTAACAATACATTTTTGTGACATATGTTAATTCTGACCAAAGAACACATAGAGATCATAAATATAATGCATATAATGAAATTATGTCCTTTGCTCTCAAAAGATGATAAGACGAAGCGTAAGATTCTGTCTCTCTTGCAATACTCAGAAGCCGTAGGAATGCACCAATTTATAGTTTAACAAAAATGTTCTGAAATCTTACAGGGAAAATCAACATCTATACACAAAATACATGTTTTATGCGACAGTCAAACAACTTAACACAAGTAATCGACCAATGTTCATCGTTCCTTTTCCCTCTTCAGAGCATTTAATAAATTTTCATGTTTTTCCCCGGTGATGGATTTCCAATCTTAGAAGACATAATAAAGTGGGGTAGATTTTCTACAAACGCAACACAATCGGAAGAGAGGGAATTTGCAACAATCCAGTATTGCGTGCAACTTAGAGTTAACACAAGCCGCCATATGTATAAACTGAAAGGTATAAGATGAAACAATATTAACAGAGATTGTGGCGTAAACACGAATAGCTGCAGGTTGTTACTATCGTAACCGGGGGACTTAAATATAGAATTTCCTTAAATCTGTCTTGCTGTTCTCAACTGGTGTCTTGGGTATGACAGTAAACTGCATCCGACAGCAAGGCTTCTGATTGGGACGTTGTGAATAGAATGGAACCAACTTTTCATTGCTGTTGTCCCCAGGTTCACCCCGATCCAGAGTGGCAGCACCTGTTAGAATCCGAGCTATGGGCACATAGTTTATCCCCAAACTGGGTTAAAAAATATAAAAGTATAAAAATGAGCTTTTATAGAAAAATATATATTTCTGAAGGAAAAATATTACCAAAAACACGTTTTTACAGGAAAAATTTAATAAAGGCAATTCATTTTTTAATACAAAACTAGAAGACATCTTCTGTTTTCTAAAATAAAAAAAATGTTTTATTAAAATCTGATGAAATCAATTTTCTTACTGTAACCGAACATTAAAACATACCTTAGATCACTACTTGTTTCGCATTAAATAACCCACAGAAGTTGATATGCATTTCACAAAACTCAAAATCAAAATCACAACTGGTTCTTTTTCTTTATTATTTATGAATTCCCGTCATTTATTTGCCTTTGCAAAGATTTGTAGTCACAATATTTCTTTTGATAGACTTTCTGCAAACCAAGCCACTTTTCACACAGCAGGCTGGAAAATTAACTGAATTCATTCTTTTCAGAAATCCTTCAATTGAAGTAAACACAATAGACAATATTAGAGCCTGAGCTCCAATAACTTCTTCCAAATTCAGTGTGAATAATTGTTACGCAAACAGAATATCTAGAAAAGGATAAATGCTGATAGAAAAAAATGTAGGGAAAATATTATGAGGGCGCAACTTTTATTGAAGAATAAAACAACAAAAATAGAATATATTGAGCGCGCCTTACTGCAAAAATTACCATGCTTCTCTTACTGATCAATTCAGTCGTGCCGTTCCCGTCCTCACATTGATACCCAATAATATCGCAAAGCTCAATAAACGAGTGCCTCATACAACTGATTAGTTTTCAAACTTGTCTCGATGACCAATTAATTAGCATGTCGCTTTAGATGACAGAAAACGAAAGCGAAATACGAAGGCGCATTGCTTGTTTTGCCGAAGAATTTTTCATGCCTAGCCCGTACTCAGGATATTGTCGCAAAGCTTATTAATTGAGTTACAAAAATAGCTGATGGTCTTTCAATTTATCTCGTTGAGCAATGTATTAGCATCGTGTTTTCAACGAGGGGCAATGAAACAATGAATTACAAAGGTGTATAGATTGTCTTGCCGATCAATTTATTCGTGTTGTTCTAATTCTCACGATGTTACCCAGTAATGTCGCAAATGTTAAAAACTGGTAAAAAATGGTTACTGATCATTAGGTTTATAAGTCACAGTAATTCAGTTTTTCCTTTCTTTAAGGACACAAAGCCTAGTGGATATAGACGGTGGTTAGTTCCTGTGACTTGACCCAAAGAGTTGTGAGTTAAAGACCAGGCTACAGCAATGGTTATCAAGTAACTTAGATGGTTAATGGGAGATGACTCATGACTAAAAAAGAAGCTCTACACAAAGAATGAGGATGATATATGCCAGTGATTGTAATAAAGTATTCAGATTTTAAAGTCCTAGAACTGAAGAAGGCCGGAGAAATATAGACATATAATGAATGTCGCAAATGACGACAGAAAATTTGACACAGAAATCCAAATCAATATAGAGGAAGGCGTTCCAGTATCTAAGATATTATTAAGAAAAATGAGAAATGTCGCTAGAAAATAGAAAATGAACTATGTAATATCAAATCTGGATGTGCGTTGTGGTGCAGTGGATATCGACTCGAAACGATGCATCGGTGTGCTGAGTTCGAATTCTTTGCATTCACTTACGCACAAATACCCGTGGGACAGGTATTAATCCGTTTCTTCACTTTAGTTGGGGATTAAATAGTAGGACAGATTAGGTTCTATAGCTTTGGCTGGCAACCAGTCTGCCGCAGAAAGCAATGGCAACCTAATTCGGGATAATCTTCGGCCCAGTCAGTCATGTCTATTTCGAAACATAATCGCCCAAAGTGTGTATCACGTATGGCACTTAACTGACTGAATATCAAATGTTCTATAAGTCCTGAAAATCTTCATAGAGATAAGGGCGAACCTGAAAGCGACAGTAATTTATTTCTACTGACAAATCATGCAAATACCATGGTCTGGTCATGGTATTTACATGAAAAAACAATGAAATTTGAAGATATAAAAACTATAAAAAATATTATTTACAATGAGAAAGATGAGAAGATATAAATTTTCCAGAATACGTAAGGACAAACTGAATTATCAGACTTTTACAATCACAATAAATGATGAAAACAGCGTGTACAATCCTTCATATGATTGACTGAATAAACTACAGATGGAACTACAAAGACGCTTGGTAAAGAGTCAAACTTTAATTGGGGCAACAAAAGATTGCGGTAATCCACGATACGAAATCTTAAAGTATCAGGACACATGAAGAAGATTGGTTTTCGATTCTTCTGCGTCCCACAGGAGAGTCTGGCCTTCTCTAAATTAAGCAAATTATTCTAAACTATACTACCACATTTATCAGTTACAGTTCCAAGAATAAGAAGTATTCCAAAAGCAAAACAAAATATTTTCAAATAAGAAAATTTAACTGGAAACATAGAGCAATGTGCTTAACTGTATGTGAATATCTTTCCGTCCTTATGATAGTGAATAATACTTGAATATATAGAAATTTGAGAAATTTATTGGAAAATAGAATACAAGCAATTATAACAGGCAAATTACATTATTTTGTCATTTCAATATAACATAACCATTAGTCACAATTTTCGTATAAGTTTTTTTTCATAGAATCATTTTAGGTACAATACATTTTCATTTCACTTCAAAAACTAGACAATATATATCAGTCAGTTAAGTGCCATACGTGAAACAGGCTTGGGCGATCATGTCTCGAAAGAGACATGACTGAGTGGGCAGAAGATTATCCCGCAGTAGGTGGCTATAGAACCCAATATGTCCTGTTATTTAACCCATAACTGGAAGGAAGAGACGGATTAATACCTTTCCCAAGGCTATTTGCGCGTAAGTGAATGCAGTGGATTCAACTAGAATTCGAACTCTGCTGCCCGATTTCTCGTTCCGAATCGATATCTATTGCACCACAACGCACATCCATAGACAATATATGACGAGATACAAAAATTGTTAGAGAGTTAAACGTCTACACCATTTTTATCCGCCTATATAGCAGTGAATGTCAGTGACTTTGCTTACACAAAAAAATGTGCGGATGGTGTAAATGATATCTGCTGGGAACTAGAAATTAGAGAACCGAGTTCCAGTTCCAGTTCTTGCTTAATACTTTATATTTACTTACGCGGAAATACCCCTGAGAAATGTATGAATCCATAATAGGTATTGCATTTGGAAATATTAATATCTGTAAAAAGATATATGTGCAAACTTTCGCTTACGAAACTAAGAATTATTTTTACAATCCAAAATATCTTTCGAATGTAAATAATCCACAATGGCTTCATAAACAGTAATAAGACAAATCAATCCTTTCATAAGAAGAGAAGACTCAAAGTGAGAAAGATGCTTTTCTGTAGAGACATCAATGGATGGGATATATGAAGTCGAAAAAATATGGGGATTGGTGCAACACAAAAGTAACTACAACATACCAATTGGGTAATTGTTCTGGGATCTCCCCTTTTTATTGAATGATGTGTATATATAATCCTGCATATAGAGAGAACGAGGAGTTGACCCTGATTTTCTCTTTTAGCTCTACTCGTAGCATCGGGGTGGATTCCTTTGGAACCCTCCCCTGATTAAGGTAAGTTCCTTCTTGTGTACCTAGTTATCTGATTGATTGTGTTTCGCGGCCTGTTCCTGGCACTCTCTATTTTGTTATGATCCAGTTTGAGATTCCCAATTCCACTTTATTTTGTCACGTTTGATCTCGTCTTGGTCAGTATTGTATTTTCCCCTGTCCAAATTATTTTCTCCTACCCACTCCCTGTAGAACTTTTCCTGGAAATTTTTCTGCGGATAGGATAGCGAGCAGCATTTTAGACTTTATGGTCTGCTTGAAATCTTTCAAGCGTGATTTGAATATTTAATGTGGTGTGGTAAAAACAACCACACGCTACACACAATTACTGCTATAAAAAACCAAAGTGAACGACAACATTATAAGTTTGTGTCTACGCGTGACAGTGCTCAAGATCAGTATATGCCTGGAGGCTTCATTCTGCGTAATTCTAGCAGCTATAAAATATGGAAATTGTGGTAACCTATCATTGTCTATAGCTTGAATTGTTCTGCATATAAATTAATGACGATAACAAGAAACATTCTATCGACTGCTATCAGACTCAAGGTACTTTGTCTAGATCATCATTTTTGTTTTGTTTCTAAAAAATATATTTTTATTGTACAGTTCACGCTGTACAAGGACCGGAAGCAACTCGTGGTAGATGGTTATCTTAAGGGGTGGTTTATATAAATAGGAGAGAAAGATGACCGTTGACTATAGACTTGAACAAGTCAAGATTGCAGTGATCAGAGAAACATTCTCTTGGAAGTTTATCCCACAGAGCAATGGTTGGCGGGAAGAAGCTGTTTGAGTGGAACATACTTCTCTTCAGCGGATAACGGAGGAAGTGTGGGGTTGATACGATCAAAGTGGCTTGACGGGTCCTAGGCGTTAGGGTGAGTCTTAGTGGAACCAGTCGATGAAGTTCCTCCGAGCATTTTCCGTGGTAGTAATGTCAGAGTAGTGAGAGACTTGCTGCATCTCATATGTGAATAAGACATTTGAAGTGTAGAAAATAATCCTTTTTCAATAAGAAATCGGGGACGCTTTTGAACTTTATCAAGTCTGGAAATTGAGGTCCGTGCAGCTTCTCTCAAAATATGGCAACAATACTCTATTTTCACTCTGACCTGACAGTTATAACCGTATATGATAGGGTAATGAGTTAGGGACTGACTAGAGCGTTGCACGGAGCTGATCAGTTTACCTGCATCCCAAGAAATGGATCGGATATATGATTTCCAGTTGATATCGAGTGTGAGTCTGAGGCTAAATATTGTCTCAAGATAATGGTCCTACTAGTGTTCCTCGTGATTAGTAGTAGGTCGAGGTCTGATCGGCGGCGATGGTATGTAAGTAATTTGGCTTGAAAGGCAATTGAATGTAATCAGCCATTGTTGTCCCCACTAGGGAGCTAATGTTAGATCGTAAGAGAAATCAGTTGCTAATCTCTGAATGTCATTTGAACCTGAACCCATAACTATAAAAGTATTTTAAAATGCATTTTGGAAACTGTTATTGCAGCACAAGTTATGCCTAATCATTTGGCACGAATTCATCTAAATGCCTAGATATAGGTTAAAATTGTGGAAAACTGAACTTTCCACGCTCTCGTAGCAGCAATTATTGGAGAACAAATATTTTAATAGTCCTTCGGACGAGGCGACATGAAAACACGGCACTCTCTCTCCCAAGAAAGCATGGATATTGACAGATAATAAATTAATGGAATTTGAGGTGAGACAGAGAGAGAAAGGATTTAAAATATGATGTAATAATTGTTACATCAACAAAAAATTTCGCTATATAAGAACAAATTATTTTTGCAAGTCAAAGAATTGTTGGTTAAATATAATTAGCATAAATGTCTAACAAATAAAATTTACAGTACTTGCAATAAACAATAACAAAGGAAACAAAAGAAAAGAAAAGGAAATGAGGCAAAAATGCACAAAATAAAAATAGCGTTAAAACACAACGGAGACAGACACGTGGTCGTAGCGTTCTGACCTCAAAACAAGAAAGAATAAGAATATGGCGGATGAAAACGGTAATAGGTTTGTTTAATTGGCTCGAAAAAAAATTCTGTATACATTTGTACGTTTTTTTTTATTCATATGTTTTTGTAGCCATTAGAAAAAAGAGATTTAAAACAACATCCTTCTTAAAAAACGGCATGCCATTTCAACGATCCAAATTAAATGGATTCGTAAACATGTTCAACCAAATATGAATTCCTACGCAGAAATCAGATATTTGGGCAGAATTGTCAGATTAATACAAATTTTCAACACATATATAAATATTAACGTAGATCAGTTGTAATATTTAATTATTAAAAATATTAATAGGATTTTCTTTGGGATATTACCATCGAGCCGCTTTCTTATATATATAAGAAAAAATAGAGCACGTTATTTCATGGTAAATCGGAAGTTGGGGCCTATTTCAGGCAAATCATCATTAGCTTCCGCCTTTATTGTACAGAAGAATTTACAATAAAAACAGAAGCTGATAATGGTTTGCCTGAAATATGCCTAATCCTAATTTACCATGAAATAACGTGTCTGCATTAATTTTCTCTTATATTTGCTCTATATGTATTTATATACATATATATTTAGAGCTCTCTTAGAGAGTTATCCTACCATTGTATATACAGGATATTCCTTTCGATTCTTCTATATCTATACCGCATGCTGATATATATATATATATATATATATATATATATATATATATATATATATATATATATTGTTGAGTTATGATATTATTTAGCGCTCGGGTTGATGTTTTTTTTATCGTAGAGTACTCGATATCGGTGCGGAGATGGAGCATTGATAATAAGAAACCCGGCCCAGGCATTAAAACGGCGAAGCGGGCAGAAACCTGATTTGTTAAAGTGACAAATGCTTTGCAATAAATCTATATACCTTGCGTCTGTGTGCGTATGTGTCTGTGTCCCTGTGTCTGTGGCCGTGGCTGTTTGTGGGAGTGTTATGGGGTGTGTGCGTGCTTATCTTCAACTATATCTAATGTCAACAGCTAAAAAAATGTTATTTAGTTGGTGAATGTGTTCACTTGATGTTAAAGCCAAGCTTAGTTATCCAAGAAATTAAACAGCCATCATTGTTAGTTTACGTGCTTGTCTGGGTGACTCCCGTTGGGGTAAACTCAATTTTCAGAGATGTTTTATTAAATTAACACGCTAAAGAAATATTTAGTGCTCTGTACAAATAATTGATCATAGAATTTGTGGTTAATTCTGCCCAACCTTAAGCTAAAAAATCACATTCGAAAATAGACTCTTCAGACAGAGACTGCCACACAGATTACATAGATGTTGCGAAACCTGTTCAGTGATACATAAACTGTAAGTTTGATACGAACGTATTCTCATATACATTGTTAACTATGGCATCGAGCGAGTGAAGCGTGTAGTCCTCAGCGAATATCATTCTTTTTTTAAACTCTCCAAGACTTCTCAAAGACTTTACTAAACTATATCGGATAACACAATCCGCATCACTTGAGGTCTTTTAACTACACAACCAACAGAAATGACTAGCACATGTAACTTGAAGTAGGAATCCTAACATAACGAAGATGTTGACGTTCCACACCAGCGGAAAAAAGGAAAAAGAACCACCATTGATACAAGAAAAAGCGTTAATGTTTACTTGAGTTTGGGAAGCTATTTTTTTAAATAATAATTTTAAGCTAATTATTTTATAAATTTCAAGCGAATGTAAGTCTAACTGTTCGATCAACAACAGCCAATCGGATAGATAGATAGATAGATAGATAGATAGATAGATAGATAGATAGATAGATAGATAGATAGATAGTGATTGGCATAAAATATACAAATGAATACCGCTTACTTATCCTTCGATTTATGTGCAATAGCTTCCGCCTCTTTTCGGTGTCAGTGGCTTCTATGATGTCTCCAGAGACTATCATTCGATTTCATATCTACTATGCATATATGAGCAATAAGCTGAATACTTGATTGAGATAATTAGACCTGCAACTCTCCTGTGTACATCTATCTGCCTTTTTAGTCCAGATGATTATCTGCATACAAAACATATCATTAATAGGACAGTGACACAGGTTGGCAGAGTTGCCTTTCTTGCAGCTGTTATGATCACCCTTCGGATGGTTTATATAACCAGCCCTCGACAACAGTATACGCGTACACATAAAATTTCATATTATTTGGCAAATCACACTGGGTACCTTTTTTAGAGGTAACACTTACTTTGAGAATGCCTCAGAAATCCATCCTGAAAAGCACAGCGTCATTCCATTCTGTACGATTTGAACTCAGTTCTTTCCTATGTTGCACATCCGTGTGCAATGCATTCACATTATATTTAAAATTATCTTTAAACCTCTTTATATATATATATATATATATATATATATATATATATATATATATATATATTAGAAATCTGAGATAGATAGATAGATAGATAGATAGATAGATAGATAATGAACAGAGATGAATTGATAGAAAATGAACAAAGATGAATTGATAGAAAATGAACAAAGATAGTTAGATAATGAACAGAGATGAATTGGTAGAAAATGAACATAGATAGATAGATACAGAGATATGAAGAATTTTAAATAGATAGATAGATAGATAGATAGATAGATAGATAATGAACAGTGATGAATTGATAGATAATGAACATAGATAGATAGATTGATATGAAAAAGTTAATATAGTCAGAGACGAATTGATAAACAATGAACATAGACAGATATATATGAAAAAGTTTAAATAGACAGAGATAAATTGATAGATAATGAACATAGATAGATAGATAGATAGATAGATAGATAGATAGATAGATAGATAGATAGATAGGCAAACAAAAAGCTAAAATTCATAATAAGAACTGAATGGGAGGATTGCCTGATTTGTCACAGTTTCTAACATCGATAGGCAGAGATTGCAGATTTCCTATAATGAAAGTTGATAAGTGAAAATATCTTTAATATCCACCTCATTGATTTTGTGCAATTTTAATATTTCTTTTTGTTTCTGCGCTTGGGGATATTGAGGTTGTTTGAATTGAATTGTTTGATTGAAAATCCGCACAAAATAGGTTTATATCAATAGATAGAAAGAACAAAAATAGGTTATAATAAAATGAACCTGCAAACCAACACAGGATAGGAAAAAAAATTGAAGCAGATTTGAAATAGGTACGTATAAAAAAAAAACCTGGTACACTTTTATTAAAATGTAGTTTGAATAAAAAATAATTCTTTTAATACATCGATATTGAGGAGCTTGTGTTATCACACACACACACACATACACACACACACGGGCCAACAAGCGTGCACACACACACACACACAAATTTAATCTTATTTGTATGTAGTTTTCTGTCTACACTTGATGATTTTGAATGACACTCAGACTACTGCTAGTGGCGAGGAACAACGTACATTTATTATAAATATATTTTATCTTTATATATATATATATATATATATATATATGTGTGTGTGTGTGTGTGTGTGTGTGTGTGTGTGTGTGTGTGTGTGTGATATTAAAGGAAAACCAAACCGTTGTTGGAATCAACGGAGAGTTGGCTAAAACTTAAACTCTTATTCAAATACAGTCTAGAATAATGAAAAAAATAATGTCAAATAAGAAAGAGACAAAAGGCCTGAAAGCAAACTTGCCTACTTAGTAAATTGTTTGAAACAGATTTCTTAGACCAAGAAAAATCAAAACTTAAGAAAACTAAATATTATAAAATCATGGCGCTATTGGTGAACTAATTTTCACGCAGCCTGATGGGATTCTATCAGACAGGGCAATACAAATGAAAAAAGACGTGTACCTATGTTTTATCGACTATGCAAAGATATTCGACAAAGTATGTCACAAAGAATCGATAGAAATGCTTAGCAACCTCGACATATTTGGAAAAGAAATTAGAATGATCAAGAAGTTTGCTGGCGGCAAACAGGCTTGCACATGGACAGGAAACGAATTCAGCAGACATAAAAAATAGAAAGCGACGTAAGACAAGGATGTGTCTTTTCACCGGATCTGTTGAACTTGTTCAGCGAGGCTTTGCTGAGGTCACTGGAAGTTATGCCAGGATTCGTCATCAGCGGCTACGATCTGAACAACAGATGATACAGTGCTGACAGCAGACACGAAAAGGAAACTACAAGACGTTCTAATGAAGATAACTGAAGAAAGTCGAAAGAGAGGAATAAAAATAAACTGCGAGTAAACCGAATGCATAGTCACCAGCAAACAGAGGGGACAAAAATTAAAATTACAGGCGAGGAATATTAAATCAAGCAGATACAAAAACTTAAATAGCTTGGAAGGGACAATAAGATCCGAAGGCGAATTGACTTGGCGAAGGATGCATTCCAGAAGCTAAGCAGAGTATTGATCGACTGGAAAATTTTGCAAGAAGCAAAGAAGAGAGTACTGGGTTGCTATGAGATGCCTTTTTTCCAATGTGACAATGAATGCTGGGCGATCTCATCAAAAATGAAGGAAAGGCTTGAATCAACTGAAATGTGGTTCTACAGAAGAATGCTGCAGATATCATTGATTGAACATGTGAGCAAGGATGAGGTTTTGGAGATGATGGAAACGAAAAGCAAATCAATACTGGGCATCAGGAAAAGACAGTTAAAGTTCCTGGGATATATAATGAGGAAAGAGGGCTTAGAGAATCTGATAGTCCAAAGTCAGATAGAGGGAAAGTGAGACAGGTGAAAGCAAGTTGGGTGGTGCAACACGAAAAAGCGTGCTTAGAGCTACAAAAGATAGGGAGAAGTGGAGGGACATGATCGCTTACGTCAACAGGGCACAAGGAATATGCCTCATTGCAGAAGATCCTCAAACAACTTTAATATATATATATATATATATATATATATATATATATATTATCTTCTCTTTCACACACACACACGCACGCACACATATATACATACATATATATTAACAATAATTATTTTGACAGTCATACTTCTTTAAATATATCCTTTTAAACAGATGTCTGTTATGGGTGTTATATCTTTTGTCAGTTTCTACTGATATTGAATAAATCGTACATGGCGTGTCAAAACTTGCAAAGAATGTCCCGGCAATTTATATATATATATATATATATATATATACATATATATATATATATATATATATATATATATATACACGAGAAAAAATCGCAAGATCGCCAAGACCTACCGCGGTTTCGCACAACGGCTCGTCAGGGCAAATGCAGACTAACGACTAATCAAATAAATAGACACCTATCACAGACTAACCCATCTGGGGAAGGGGCATCTTAATCTGCTAATAAAATGCTCGATTTTATGGAGTAGTTGGTGCTCGTAAAATTGTTTTGTAGGGATTGGGATGTCTTTAAGGGAACAGTCTAAAGCTATTTGCTCCATTACTAATTGGCAAAGCATCTTAATCTGCTAATAAAATGCTCGAAAAGACATCCCAATCCCTACAAAACAATTTTACGAGCACCAACTACTTTGATAGGTGTCTATTTATTTGATTAGTCGTTAGTCTGCATTTGCCCTGACGAGCCGTTGTGCGAAACCGCGGTAGGTCTTGGCGATCTTGCGATTTTTTCTCGTGTGTTTTTGCTCTACGTCACTGCCTCTTGGTTAATCCTTTTTGGTTAGTTTTGTATCGAGCACTTTTCTTTCTTTGTGGTTCGTTCCGTTAGAGGGTTTTTTTTCTTTGCTGTGAAGTACTGTATGTATTGTCGGTGCTCCGCAGTTTTCTTTTTTTTCCCCTCATTGAACAAAGCTTTATAGCGGCGGACAATAACGGAGTTAGATTCTGTCGGTTATTCGTGGTCCTTAAAAATTACTTGTGTAAGATTTTAAGACTTGGATACGTACAGAGTCGATTTTATTATTATTATATATATATATATATATATATATATATATATATATATATATATATATTCAGAAGTTATAACATGAATATGTTATAATATCACTACAAAATAACTATTTGTTTCGACACAACATGTGTCTTATCAAGTAACGAGGTTTATTTCAATTTGAAGGGTCTTAAAAGTTTAAAAACCATGCACCCCCCCCGTTAATCAGGGAGGCATTGTTGCCTAGACAGTGTGGACCAATCAGAATAAAGTAACTTCTAATTTGAAGAATATGTTAACAGACTCAAAAACAACTTGGGGTGGGGATTAATATTAGAATTTGATTAAACTAAAATCAGCATTATTAATTGATTATTAGAGTCACTTTATTTTTATTGTGAATTTTAAATTCTAAGTTTAACAAAAATTATTAGATTTAGAAAGTTATTCATATATTAAACGAGGAAAGACATGAACGCCCACATAGAAACTTACAAACATGCACACATGGACAAACAGACGGGTATACACACATACACTGGCAGACTGACACATATACAGAATAATATACGCCCTCATATATACATACACAAATTTCAAAATTTTGCTTTTAACGGCTTGTCAATTTATCTGTTAAATTTTAAAGTCGATATGCGTTGGAAAATCGGCAGTAATGGCTACAGTATTGGATGCATAAAAGAGGGAATTGCTAAGATTGAAAATAGTTTTGACTGAATTATGCCAGGGAAGACACACTCGTATTTCAGTGCACGAACACATAAACATAATTAGATATATACTCACGTAAATACACAACTTAAAATCAAAAACGTACACGATTAAAAACTCCACAGATCATCATATACAAAATAAAACATATAATCACATACATGAAAATACTTATACAAACTTCTGGAATAAACATATACGCAAATGTAAAAGATAAAAATGAATTATGGCAGATAGTATCTGCCATAATCCATTTTTATCTTTTACATTTTAAATGTGAATATTAAATTAAAATAAGTCTCAGTAATACCCTGATGAATTACAGGACTGAAACCGGTCTGTCGTTTTATGTTTCTTATTATTTATTCCTTCTTATGTTAACATCTACAAATGTCTGTAAGTATGAAACTTATTTTATTAATTTCAATTGTAATATTTTGTTCCAATAATTATTTGTTTCAATAAATAAATAATTATATATATATATATATATATATATATATATATATATATATATATATATATATATATATAAACTTGTTTATAAATGGAACTTTGTCTCTGTGGGTGTGTGTCCGTTACCTATAGACTCCGAAACGGATGAACCGATTTTCTTGAAAATTTACACAGTTGTACTATAAGCCTCTGCGAGTGTTCTTAGCCAAGATTTGTGTCGAGATACTCGCGATAAATATCGAAAATCCATAATCGAAAAACTGGGGTTATAGAATGAGTAGTCCGATTTTAATCAAATTAGATACACTCATAGACAAAGAAATAAGAAACGATATTCAGAAATTTCAAAGTTGCAATTCTTACAATACTGCAGAAAATCGATAATACATATATATAAAAGGCAAGATGTGTGTGTGTGTGTGTGTGTGTGTGTGTGTGTGTGTGTTTATCTGCCTGTATGTCTGTATTTTTTCAGCTCTTTATTTTAGTTTTTGATTCAGGTTTGGCTCTAAGTAGGTATAAATTTACTTCTTAGTCTCGGCCATGATACCATTTACTCAGATGACTTATTTATCCTTCAAAATTCAGTTTACGACGAAAAAAACTTATTTGATATCGATACCAGGAAATCAAAATTTGACTTACATCCATTCATTTTTCTTTCAGTCTACGGTTACACTTTAACTGGAAACAATTATTGCTTTCTAGTCTTTTGTGCCAACGTTCAAGAGTCTGAGCTCCAGGATCATGGATTAGTTTTAAAGCTTTCATTACACCCGAGCAACGCAGGGGTATACTGCTAGTATATATATGAATAAATCAAAACTATTTTTTCGTATAAGCCGTTTCGTCCTTTCTGGCAAAAACTGATAAAGTGATGTTTATATTGATGTTATTACAATTTAATATACAACATATTAATGTTTTTTATCACTATCTTTTGACATGTTTGAGGCAGTTAAATAATACCATTAGTAGTGATTATTTTTTAGAAACTTTGAGGAATCCTAGAATATAGGATTAAACGGGTAATCCGAAGTTTCAATATCGGAGGATTAAAACGGATTACTAAAACCTTTACTGTTACCTTGCAACTGATTGCCAAAAAACATCTTTTAGTCTGTGGCCGTCATGATGCAATATTATATTTTTCTCGGTCGCTTGTCAGTTGAACTTAATATAAAGTATTTAATTCCAATTCAACTATAAAAACAAGATTGTATAAAGACAAGATTATTGTAATTGATATTTCGCTTTCTTTTGCACTACAATCCTTTGGAGTTCTATGTTACGTTCAAATATTTCATTTCATACCAACCCAATGCAGTTTTACAGAAATCTTGTTTTTCTTTTTGTTTAAGTAGCGACAAATTAAAGTTGGTAGGTTGCAATTTAATGCCCTTTTTTACAGTGAATTTTCGACAATTATTTGAGAGGTTAAAGAGAAAAAAAACTAGAGGCAGCAGAAAGACATGGGAAATCCAAGGAACGGAGCGAATGAGCAATGAAGAAATTTTAAAGAAAATGGCATCAGAAAAAAAGCCACTTATGCACTGAATCAGGAAAAGACAACTGGAATTACTTGGACACTTAATGGGGAAGGAAATATTGGAAAACGTAACCTTCACGGGTTTGTATGAATGAATGGCAAAAATATGGACTGAAGACTTGAAAATTGAAGAAAAACTGCAAATGGTCAACGTCATAAAAGGACTAAGTGCATAGTCGAAGTAAGAGCTAATGATCGCATTTGTCAAGAAAAGACGTGGTACAAAAAGAAGAAAAAGAAAAAGGAATCTGCGCAGAGTGATGAGTGGAATATAGATAATGAACTTGATAGACGGGGTCGGGATCTGAAATTGGCACCCTGATTCCTCTTTCCACACCGATAAGCTTTACGCTATCCATGCATCTATTTATTCCACCTATTCCCAGGTGTAATCGATATCAATGACATTTTTACTTTCATTGTAAGGTGCGAAAGTTTTTAAATACCGTATGTAAAACACGCAATATCGGAGGATAGGTAAGAGAAATAGGTGAGAAAAGAAAATATATGTCATTTGTCGTCGTATAATCAGGATAAGTTTCAAAATTTAACCATAGAGACATAGGTAAATGTAATAGGCCTTCTAAGCCTACCGTTTATCATCTAATTTAATCAATTACCTCATTACGAGAAACGTTTTTGTTACATTTGTTATTCTTATTGTGTAATATATATATATATATATATATATATATATATATATATATATATATGGCTTAGGGAGTAGCGACTCCGAATGACACCAAATTGGTCGAAATTTGATCCAGGCCAAAAGCAAGCGGATGTGTCTAGACACACCGATGAGCTGTGATACAACAAAACAGGCTTGTATGTGGAAGACTAATATATTATGCTCTCATTACGATTGAGCTATCTAGAGAAGAAAAATTTAAAAACAATTTCCACTTCTGAGATATATGCCTGACTCTTCAGAAATTAATTCAGTTCTTTCGGCGACTGACGTGTGTATACGCTGCTTTTATAGAACACTTTAAAATTACCTTTCTTACACAATAAGAATAACAAATTTTACGTTCGATGCGGAAGGAAAAAATGGTAATAAAAAAAGATCGAGCTATGCACTTGAACATCAGTCAAAGTACGTAGCCCAAAGAAAAAACCCGAGACGTGTAACCTAAAACAAAAAGCGTTCAATACACAAGTAGAGCAAACAAAGTAAATAGCCTAGATAGCCAACGAATCCCCCAAGATTTCACCAAATTGAATTTTCAGGGAAAGTTGGGCCAACTGAAGATTCAATTTGGTGAAACCTTGGTAGGTTCGTTGGCTGTCTAGGTTAGTTATTTACTATATATTTTGCAGCATGATTTATTTTATCATCACTGACGAATTTTCTCAGGATACGGGAATAAATAGTAGTCTCTTCTGCATAAATGCATACCTGGGGACTGATGACATCAGGAAGTTCATTCATGAAAATCAGAAACTGCGTAGGTAGGACCTAGGATAAAAAACTTAGTGGACTGACGCGTTCGTAAGGAAGGATATAATCATGATCATTCAAAACAACTTTCATTTCCCGATTTAATAGGAACAGTTGGATTGAATTAAATAACTGTCCTGTAATTCCATACCCCCGCAGCTTGTGTAGAAAGCCAGCATGCCGAACCCTATGAAACCTCTTCCAGATATCTAAGGCCACAGCTCGAGCTTTGCTGTTATTATCCAGAGCTTGGTATACATATTCAATGATTGCCGTTAGCACATCATCGGTAGACCTGGCAAAGCAAAAGCCATTATGTGACATTTCAACTGTAATAATTAATGACCATAATATTATAAAATGGTGGGTTGGGCCTATTTAACAGGTATTTCACTAACCTGAACTCGATATTAATACATTTAAATAGAATTCTATATATTCTGTGTATTCTATATACTATATATCCCCGTCCCTGAATTTGTATTTCACATTTCTTGTAGCCAAGTTTCAAAGATGGCTCCACTCGTATTAATACAGCACCATTGGTAAAAACGGTGAGATGAAAACATCCTATATTTAAAAACTTTGCAAGACAAATCGTTAGAACGTAATAGAGATTACCTTTTAGATAGGACTTTTGAAAACCTAGTAAAATATAAATTTCCAAAAGAATACATTAGTTTCCTGTTGTACAACTCAATAATACACGCACTGCATTGTTAAGTTATTTTGATTAAAACTGAATACGACCAAGCATTTTAGACTCTACGTATATATTTACCTTACACAACATGTAGCTGTTGTATGAAAGAATAGGGTAAATCATGACGTATTAGTTGATTAAAGTAGAGAAAAGTTAAAAACAAATTGATATCTGTTTAAAATTTGATTGTTATTAATATATGGTGGATGTGGTTATGTCATGAAGCAGAATTAAAAGCCATCAAGTTAACCGTACCGGTCACATTTTGTTTAACTGAATGTAAATTTTATCCAGTTACTTAAAGTAAAAGTTTACAATATGGCTAAATTCCATGGATAATTCCCTAGCAGTGGTCATAACCTTATTGCAATTTTAGTTTCAGAAAGTATTTGGGGCCTTTTCATGATCGAACCATTGAGTCGTTTATTCAAAAGGATCTATTTCACGGCTCAAATCACTATTCGGTGAAGGAATATATCATTTAAATTTCACAGATGCTGCATGAAGCACACTTCAAAACGTCGGAGCCTTTGACATTCACTGAGTTCATGGCAAACTCATTTATCGAGGTTCTTCACTCTGCCATTTTTCTTAAGACTGTCAGATAATGCTGACATAATTATGAGAGTCATTTCTCTAACGTTTTGACTTAGGTTTTGTTCTTGTCTTTTCATGTGTTCATTGTCAATTGCAGATAAATGTTTTATAGAATCTTGATCTTCAAGATTGGTATACCCACTGCGAAATATCAAAAACGTACTCTCCACTTGCAAGTGAATCCTTCCCCTCATGTTAATACTGGCAGCGATTTGAAAAACGTTAAAACAAAGAAGAAAAACTAAATGAGTCTCTTCTTTTCCTCTTCAAGATTAGCGATAATAACGTATTAAGTTAAATTTTAACAGTGATTCCTTATATAATTAACAAACTTTAGTACAAAGGTTTTGTTGTGATATATTATTATTATTATAGTTGCACAAACACTCTTGTGTTTAATGTGTTCACTTTGTTTATTTTAATTACTTTAATCGATAGGAATTTTATGCAACTATAAAATCAGAATAAAAGACATTCTAAAATTCAACATCAATTTCCGTACAACATAATACAAACATCATTTCAAACGGGTATCTTCATGTCTTTAAATTTATGAGAATGGTTTCATTGTTATGCATTACAGCCTCCCTCGAATACAAAAAAGCTGGAGAGTTAAAGGCCGAATTTTCTACATTACTTTGTTCGGACTGTTGTCTTCATCTTTGTTGCCATATTCATGACGTTTCTGCTGCTGTACGTTCCGGTTTTCTTCAGATGATTAAAATTTCAAAATAAACCATTTATTTTGTTCATTCGAATAAATCGTTCTAGTTCCACGAGCCATGTCTCTTCCGGAACCCTCAGTATCAGTTATGTCTGTTTAACTCAAATCTCGAAGTTTTTACAGTATTTACATTATTCGGACTCTTCTCCTCATCTTTGTTGCCATTTGTACGACGTTCGGCCATTGTACGCTCCAGCCTTCTTCAAGTGCTAGGGATTTCGATCCGAACCCTTTATTACAATCGCTTGGGTATATGAACTCCATTCCTTGCAGTAGGGTTTGGTTCGAAATTGCTAGCACTTGAAAAAATGACAACAAAAATGACGACAATAGTCCGAATAATTGTTGTGGCGGAGTTACCCACTTAATAATGGACTCCTCTTTGCCTATATATATTAACTGAGAGCTAATTACTCTCGATGACGTTTGCAGGAGTGAGAGAGTCTCTCGTGACGAGTGAGTACGGGCAACAGAGACTCTGGTTCTCAGTACGGCTTCAGTCCAGCACAAGCTATTATTACTTTTCTCTTCATATCTCTTTGTATTTGTTTGTATTTCTTCTTGACGTAATATATGTTCTTGAACGTACCACCTTCTTCACTTATTATTTCATGGTTCCATACCGGGTCCATATCAAATGGCGACGGAAGATTCTAACAATTCACACGCACAGGAAAAATACGTATTTTTTTTCAAGTCATTCGCCATATCAACGAACGACAAATTTATAGGAATTAACGCAACAAAAACCTTTTCACTTTGACAACTATTGTCCCATATCAACTAGCAAATACAGAAATTGAAAACATCAACGGTCGAACGTGGATTTCAAGTACCAAGGGTTATCCCCCCCTTACAAAAAATCGGTTGAAAAAACGTGAAGCATCAAGAAAGAAAATATATTACTCCATCTAAAATAATATGCAACTAATAAAGAAAAAGAGAAGGAAGAAATTCACTCGAAATAAAAAATTCTCTACAGCGTCACAGAAAACTCTGTAAGTAGATCTGCTTTGAGCCTATCTCTTTCTTTGGGATGTACGTCTTACGAAAAAAGACTGTAAATACAGTTAATGTTTTTTCTTCCTCTCGTGTTTACAGAGATTTTGTAACAACAACAATTATTTATGGAGATACATAAACAACAGATGGATTTGCAAGAACAATTCTTTAAAAGGACCGAGGAACGACAAAATAAAATGGAAGAGTTACTTTTTAAATCATTAAAAGACAAACAAACTCAGAACGATAAAGCTTTTTCTCAAAGTGCTATCTGGAACACTATGGAAATCTTTGAGTATGTACCGGAAGATGAAAAAACATTTGACGCTTATTTTAGGCGGTACGAGTATTTATTTAACGTTGACTGTAATAATTGGTCAAATTCTAAGAAGGTGCGGTTATTAAAAAGGAAGTTAGGTACAGCATAGCACAGCAGGTTTGTTGATTTTATTCTGCCCAGAAAAACGACAGACCTGGAATTCTCAGAAACAGTCAAGCTGCCGTCGGAATTATTTGGGCCGAACACGCTTTCACATAAAAAATGGAAATGCCTAAATTTATTCAAAGAATATCCACAGGACTATTTAACATTTGCCGCTACGGTAAATAAATACGACAACGATTTCAAACAAACGGAATTATCTGCTGATGATTTTAAATGCCTAATTTTTGCTCAAGGTCTGGTCTCAGCCGGAGACCTGGAGGTTAGACGTAGAGTTCTAACAAAACTAGAAAATGTTTAATCCACCAAAAATTGGCAGAATACTGCCAGAAGGTAGTTTCAGTAAAAAGTGACTCGAGGAATATCGAGGAGTCGGAAGTCGCTCATATAAAACAAAATTATGAACTGATCAAAACACCACTCGTGGGAAAGAGAGAAAAGAAAATATCGTGACAGGCATACTATAAGACAAGAAAATTCACCACCAGGTCCAAGCTACATTTCCGGAAAATTACACTGGATGAGGTTTTGCCCGTTCAGAAAGAAAAAGAATTTGCCAGAATTGCGGTAAAGCTGGTCATATAATAGCAACTTGCTGGTATGTAAAAATATCCAGAAGAACAAAAAATAAAATAAGACAGACGTTGTCAAGCAATAACGTACACAGAAATTTGCGAAAATTGGTAATTGTGAAAATATTAAATAAAACAATTAAATTCCAGCTGGACAGTGGATCTGACTGGATTATCATAATTTTTCAAACGTGGAGGCGTCTAAAAAGCCAACATTATTGAAAACTAATAAAATGACACGCTCGGTGACAGGTTTAAAGAATAAACATTTTAGAAGTATTTGTTACAGTAACCTTAAATGGAACAACTAAAAAATTGAGGGCATATATGATGGAAAATACTGAAAATTTATTCGGTACAGATAGGATCGAAAAGTTCAATTTGTGGGAATGTCCAGTGAGTATGTTCTGTCAAATAATAGAAACAACAACGTCTAAAATCGAAGAACTGAAACTGGAACTAAACGAAAAATTCCCGAAAGTGTTTTCAGGCGACTTAGGGAAATGCACTAAAATAAAAGCTAAACTCAAAAAGACAATGACACTTCCTAGAAAACGTTACACTTGTGACGAAAAAGTACTTTTTAAAGTATACAAAAATAATTTGACGTTTTGTGAAGTGGGCACAATAAAACAATGAGTGGGAGACCCGGTCTTCATGATACAAGGTCCCAAGAATATACATAACCGCCACCAAAATCAAATAAGGAAATGTCGGACAACTGACAAAAAAGATTCACCTTCATCAAATGAAGAGCCAATAGATATCATATTCGAGAATTTTGATCTCGAGGCACCCCAGGCTTCACCCAAAAGAAGGCAATCTAGCAGGAAAAGGAAGTATACAGATCCCTTGATCGTCGACCCGAAACAAAAAAAATATTAAAACAGCTTTTCGGGGAAAAAACATCTTGAAAGTGGGGTGTTATTGGGGAGTTAATAATGGATTCTTTTTTGCCTATATTAACCAAACGTTACTTACTCTCGATCACGTGTGCAGGAGTGAGAGAGACTCTCGTGACGACTCTCGTGTGGAGTGGGCAAGGGCGACAGACTCCGTGTCCCAGTAAGACTTCAGTTCAGCGCAAGCTATTATTACTTTCCTCTTTATATCTTTTTGTATCTCTTTGTATTTGTTTTGATTTCTTCTTGACGTAATCTTTTAGAACGTACCATCTTGTTGACTTATTTTATGGTCCCATACCGGGTCCATATCAATAAATGTAAATACTTTGAGTACGACCTCATCTCAGAAATATAGACAAATCTCGAAGTTTTTCTTCACCTCTTCCGTAGACAGTTATTGAACTGACAACATTTTTGGTTAAGTCACGAGATTCAACCAACGCTTCTATCCTATAGAAGACGTGTGCCGGTAGACAAATTTGTTGGCTGAAACATATGTTTTTAATATTAATAAACGGCCTTCCTAATACCATCAATGATCAACAAAGTATCTACGCTGATTACACAACTTTAATATTCCCACTTTAATATTTAGTATAATCGGTATCAGTAAACTGACAACTGATCGCAAACATGTGGCAAGTAGTGGCCTGTTAATTTAATACCTAAAAAACGAAACTTCTCTTTTTTTGAAAGAGAGAGAAAAGTTTTTGACTGCTATCAGCATGGCTGATACCAACCTACAGGTGAGTGACGCATTGTGCCTTCCCGGACTAACGTTTTCAACTGACATGAAGTAGAAAGAGTATACTGAATCAACTGCTAAGTATGCAGCTAAGACAGTTGGTTGTTCTAGATAATTTTCTAACCACACTCTTAGAGATCTATGTCTACGAATCTTTCTTGCTGTAAATATTTCTGCCACTTCTGGTCTGGAGTTCATTTTATATAGAAAGATTCTTGATGAAATTCAAGGAATTCACTATGGTATTGGTACTGATCAGACATCTCGTCTTTATCCTTTTCCCACTGTTTTCCTGTGACTTTTCGATAAATACTTTCATGGTAACTGTTCGGATAATCTTTTCTCTATATTACCTTATGAACTTAACCACAGTAATGGCTTTGTCGCCAGGTCTCATTAAGTTAGAGTTAAAAATGGCTAGATGTAATAATAAGTTATGTATTAAAGTTTTCTCTAGCACACTTTTGACATGTAAAACACGCTAGCTTTCAAGACCTCTTCAGAAATTTAAACAAATTATCAATATTTATCTTGTCTTCACAATTTTTATTATGTTATTGACCTCTCTCTTTAAGATTTTTCTCTTGTATCCTAGTTGATGTAACGCTTTTCCTGATTTGAAATGATTAAAAAAGACTTGGAACTGATTTGAAAATAGAAAAGGTATCGTTTAAACATAATAAGCTTCTTCTTCTATGTGCCCTGTCCCTTCAGGACGTAGGCGATCATGGATCTCCACGTCTCCCTATCCCTTGTGGCTCTTAGTATGTTTGTTCCTGTTGCTCCTGGCAACCCCCGTTCCGTCATCCACCTGATCAGACCCTGCAAATATGTTATCCGCTGCCTTCCTTTGTCTCTCCTTCCTTCTATCTGTCCAGTCAGTATCAGGTTCTCCAGGCTCTCCTTCCTCATTGCATGTCCCAGGAACTTCAGTTGTTTCTTCCTGATGCTCAGCATCAATTTCCTTTTTGTTGCCATTCTTTTTAACACTTCGTCGTTGCTTGTGTGCTCAGTCCACGATATCCGTAGCATCCTTCTGTAGAACCACATTTCGGCCAATTCCAGTTTTGTCCTAATTTTCGATGATATTGTCCAGCATTCACAGCCGTATTGAAGAACTGACATCACGTAGCAGTCTAGAACTCTTTTCTTCGTTTCTATTGAGATCTTCCTGTGTGTTAGTATTTTGCTCATCTTCTGGAACGCGTCCTTTGCCATGCCAATTCGCCTTCGGATCTCCGTGTCGCACTTTCCATCTCCTGTTAGAACACTTCCTAGGTACTTAAATTCTTGGACTTGTTTGATTCTGTAATCCCCCACCTGTATTTGGCATTTTGGGTTGTATATTTTGAGATCTAAAGATTATCTATATATTTAGGCTCAAACATATAACAGTCTATAAACGCATTGTCCAATAATTAATTATTGTAACCTGCCTCGTGAAGAAGAAACTCAATCAGTGAAGTGCCATACGTGATACACGCTTTGGGCGATCATGTCTCGAAAGAGACATGACTATACAGAAATTTATCCCGCAGTAGGTTAGCATTGTTTTCTGAGTTAGACTGGTTGCCAGCCAAGACTACAGAACCCAATCTGTTCTATTATTTAACCCATAACTGGAGGGAAGAGACTGATTAATACCTTTCCCAAGAGTATTTGTGCGTTAGTAAATGCAAGGAATTTAACTGGAATTCGAACTCGGCTTTCCGATTGTGGTGCAACGAGCTGAATGTTTAATGCTTTTCATTCTAATGACATTTCCACCGAGCCTCTCTACGGCATATGATTTCATTGCATTTCTTTTAATGTCTTTCTCTCGAATTTATCTCTCTGAGAATATATTTGATCAATTATCTGCTGATTTTTACTCTTGATATAACTCTGTTTATTGGCATTTTATTATTTAATCATATCCTATTCCAAGACCTTTCTCTAGAACTCAACTCCAATATATTTAAGTGCTACCTAGCAAAAAAATCATTTACGCTTATGCAATAATAATGAAGGCCATAAAATTAGAGTGCTGAAAGAAACTCCCTAAATAGTCAAACTATCCTCCATTTTCTGGAAAATGTTTTTAGGTGAACCCAAATTTAAAAACTTTGGTTAATAATAATTTAGACAACTGCATTACCCATAGCCAAATAAAATTATTCTTACAGAAATTAAATGCCATCAACAATAAAAACATAAGACACTAACAGCATACATTTCACGTGTTGACCCCCGCATCTATATAAATATGAACGTACTCTGTACATCTGGATTAGAGATGCCAAAGTGCTAGTTTTCCATAGATTATTTATTGAAATTTTAAATATATATTAAATACTTCAACATTTAATTGAAGGTTTAAACATCTACTTGGATAATTGAAATATTTACACGAAAGCATGCATAGATTCTTTCGACCACAATTTAGCAAATCTCTATGGACGTAATTATTCATTCACAAAGAGCACGAATTCAGACTTCACCATATTATTCTTATGCAGTTCGAAAAATTTACCGATATTGTTCGAAATGTTGCAACGATGTGTGGTGGATAGAAAATTAAGAATTAAAATTAACTTTCTTCTTCAATTTTACAAAACTTTACAATGATGTGTGAAATCCTGTTTTTTCCCAGATAGAAAAAGAATTGACCATGTGCTTAATGAAAAAAGTCGAAACCGGATTTAGCAAGTTGATGTTAAATTGATTTTCTGACAAATGGGAGCGATTCGCGAGATAAAAGGGACTTAGCGAGCTAGTGAAAAAAAACTAAATGCTTTAAATGCTTTGATCAGCGTCAGTCAGACAGTCTGGGATAGAAGCAGCTGAGATAACATGCTAACATCTAACGGCAGAAGTGACCGGGACATTGTTCTATTTTCCTTCTTTCTCGTGTGCTTATTCCTTTTACTTCTTCTCCAGTCAGATATTTCTACTAAAGAAATTCTAATACATACATAAGTATGTACGCATAAACTTTTCCAAGCAAATTGCTACTACGAACATTTGTTGATACCCTTAGCCTTCTAACTGAACATAAACGACTATCTATTCTTGTTCTATTCTTTTATTAATTTTTTATTTTAAGATGAAAGATGCATTTTTTTATTATTACACTATTTCACTCATCCACACATTCCAATCTCCAATCTACATCCGGCTTTAACCTTCTGATAATAACTTCTGTCAATTCTGATAAAAACAGATAAAACTTGTAAGCTGTAGGGAGTTCGGTTATGCATGTCACAAGGCCGAATCAAATGAACATTAACATCTCCCTATTAATTCCAATGTGCCGTTTCTGCTGCGTTACAGTAACAAACATGTATATTATAAAATCATTACAAACAATATTGCTTTATTACTTAACATGCGTAATTTTAAGAGGGAAAAATATTAATTACTGATGATTGTATGGGGTACAAAATGCATCAATTTCTTATGATACGTGATCATAAAATGTGCAGAAGAATCAGATTTTATGACGGCCCGGTGCAGAATCGGTGCTACAAATGGTGGCAAATATGCACAAAAATTTTCAATTTCCTTGCTAACTAATTACATCACAAGTTAATAATCTACAACATAACATTGCCGAGATCTACAGGTTGAGATAGATAAATTGTCGTCTAAATTGCGTAAAACTAAAAATATCACTGCTATCTCAATTCTACAGATGTATTTACCAAAATTACTCAAAAATAACTTGAAATACTAAAGAATAAATTTATTCAATAAAATCGCAGCCATTCTCTTAAGCAAGAGCCGCATTACCTTCTTAAAGCACGGTGTAGACATTCTTTTTGTGTCTGGTGCCCCGTAGAAAGATTAATGGAGGCACAATGAGACAACCACACCATAACAAGTGATCACTCCAAAAACCTTCATAATCACTATTAAACTCATCCAATTCACCGGACGCTTGGTTGATCTGCTTCAATCTTTTCTATCTAACCGCTTAATGAATGTCGTCGTGAATGGGCATGCCTCCACATCCTACTTTACAAACACTGGTGTCCCTCAGGGCTATATCCTAGGCCCGAAACTCTTCATTGTTTTCATAAATGATCTCCCAGACGTAATCAAGTGACAAGTAGACATCTACGCAGATGACACCACAATCTAATCCAGAATCGGTAAAAAATCCGGCCAGGCGGACAAATATAACCTCGATGCTGATCTTGAAAGGGATCTACACTCAGTGTTGAAATAGGAAAAGAAGTGGCTTGTATATTTCAATGCGTCTAAGTCGAAGATGCTGTCTGTCAATCATTACAGGCAACATCTTCTGCCTCCCATAAGCATGAAACAAGCGAGTCGCCTTGAGAGCGATACACTGCGCCTCCTCGGCCATACCCTATCATCCGATCTCAAGTGGAACCATTACATTGAGTCAATAGCTAAATCCACTGCTAGGAAGTTTAGATCACTGCGTCTGGGCAGGATGTTTTTTCCGCCTGAATCCATCTTGCACATATGCAAATCAACCATCCGCCCGTGCATAGAATACTGTTGTAATATATGGTCAGGTGTCCCCGCTGTTCATTTCAGTGTTCTCGACATGCTCCAAAATGGAATCTGTAATGTGATAGGTAACGACTTGGCGGCTCGACTCCAGCCACTCTCTCACCGACGGGGTGCGGCTTCCTTCTGTCTGTTCTATAAATATTATCATACCGACAAACTTTAGTCACTGGTGCCACTACCACATGCGTTTACTCGTGCAGCCAGACTGGCAACTCGGTCCCTCCCATTCACAGTTAGATCAACCAAATACAGTCGAATTCTACTCTATCAGCTTCTTTTTCTCGCACTTCCCGCCTGTGGAACTCGCTTCCATATTCTTGCTTTCCTGACGGCCCCAGAAATTTAAATGCAATGTCAATAGCCTTCTCTTAACCACTTGACTTTAGTTCTTTCTAGATCACCCTGTATATATTTTGCTTTCTCTCTACCTTTGCAACATTCATAACACCTATATTCCCATCCTTCTCTTGCTCCCTTCTCTGACACTCCTTGTAACTGGTTCGTCTTTCTTTTTACTCTCCTTCTATCTAATCTTTTTTATGTAGCCCCCTGCGCATCAGGAGAGTTGCCGCCTTGCTTGGGGTAAAACAATTAAAAACATTTATCTGTGTTAAATATTTGTTGGTACGATATTTTTTAAGGAGTACAAATATTTTGACAATGATGTATTTTTGCAGGTGTTTGAAATTTGAATAGAATGTGTTTTTATTGAAAACGTCATCCAGGTGCGGAGGAGGAAAACCTGTTCGAATCTGAGATTTTTGTTTTGTTTACCGAGGTCAAATTCCAGCTCATTTTTAACTGGTAAAATACTGTCGGTGGGGCGTAAGTGACGTTGAGCCGACAGTTAGTATTACTTTTAATTTGATTTTAAAAGAGTATGTTCTCAACCGTCAAAGAGTACGGTTGAATAAAATCGTGTCACCGGATGGAGAAAGGTGCTGCCAACTCGGACCAAAGAACACCTTCTTCGTCCACAGCATGAGATATCCCTACTTGCTTGAAAAGATGTCCTGTGTTTTAAAAATAAAAAAATGAAATAAAATTTATTTTATATTTCATTTAAAATTCGGCCCAGTCCTATTGTTTTCGACAATTGCGTTTGTTGCAGATTGTACTTCTTGTTGATGACGCTGACGACGAAAGAAACGAAGAAGTTTGTGAGATGTGATTCTGAATTTGATTTATGTGAGGAAGTCGGGTTGAGTGTTCCTCGACGAAAAGATATTTGACCCCAGTGAAAGTCGGATCGAGTCGTAATCTCCAACAGAAATTATTTGAAGTGTTTATGTGAAATTGATTTATGTAAAGAAGTCGAGTTGGGTGGTCCCCGATATAATGATTTATGATTCAAGCCGTTTTAACAGTTTAAACGCCGCCGTTACAGTCATCGTGAGGCCACTGAATTTACAACAGCAGTAAGTCTGTTCAAGATATAATTGTCATACTTTTGGTTTCACCACTCACCCTGTTGTCATCAATTGATCTAGACAACGTAAGGCGAAAAAGTCTTTCGTTTTTCAGAAAAAAATGTACGTTTTACATAGACTATATAACTTCTGTGCGTTGTGATGCAATGGATATCGATTTGGAACGTGAAATCGGGGAGCCGAGTTCGAATTCCAGTTGAATTCCTTGCATTCATTTACGCGCAAATACCCTTGGGAGTGGTATTAATCCGTCTCTTCCCTCCATTTATGGGTTAAATAATAGCACAGATTGGGTTCTATAACATTGGTAGGCAACCAGTCTACCGCAGAAAGCAATGGCAAACTACTGCGGGATAATCTTCTGCCCAGTCAGTCATGTCTCTTTTGAGACATGATCGCCCAAGCGTGCATCACGTATGGCAATTAACTGACTGATATAACTTCTGCACTTTCTCCTGACTGACACCCAAACACTATGAAATGTTCTTATTACAGCGTCTTGTGGGTATTCCAAGCAGTAAAGCATGACGTTTCTATATTTCTGGCAAAATGAATGGAAAAATTAAAAAAACAAAATAACAACGCACTTTCGCGAAATTAAAAATATATAATGGCGACAATTTACCCATCCTATTTATAGTCTACCACTAGATCGTGTTGAATGCACCGGTTCCAGTCCTATCACCGAAGTTAAGTCAACATCGAGCCTTGTCAGTGCTTAAATGGGTGACCATTTGGGAATACCATGTGCTGTAAACGTAAGGACCAAGAATGGTCAACTGGTCCTCCAGGTCTGGAGGTTGGGCGCAGGGCTAACAACCCTGTCCTGTAAAAAACAATTTGTTACAGAAACAGCAACAAAAAGTTGCTGCCCTATGCACCATTGTGTGTGATGGAGAAATAATGATGATGATTTTTAGCTTACAGTTATATAACGTTGAATACTCCGGTTCTTGCTCGATTACCTAAGTTGAGCCTGGTCAGTACTTTGATGGGTGACCACTTGGGAATACCAGGTGCTGTAAGCGTTTAGTGACGGATGTGCGTTGTGGTGCAGTGGATGTAGGCTCGGAGGGGGAAATCGGTGAGCCGAGTTCCAATTCTAATAGAACACTCTGCATTCACTTACGCACTGGTACCCTTATGAAAAGTATTAATCCGACCCTTCCCTCCATTTATGCATTAAATAACTGAGGTATGTTGTTCTTGCAATTTGTTGCGAACTTCTGCACCGATTTTTTTTATCAGCAGTTACAAAAAGTGTGGATGATGCTACACAAGCCTTCCCCACTTAAAATAATACTCTGTTTGGCAGTCTTACTGATTTAAACACTCAGACGTCGATATCGACGTGAGAGTCCATAATTTTGAGACATAGAATCGATTCCATGAGAAAGATTTTGCAAAATCCGACAATGATCATAAAATAGATTTTGATGTCTAAAAATATCGAAATTTCTGCTTTTATTAAATTGAGAAATGGATATAAATGATTGATTACTTTTAGTAATCCCGGTACTGTTTATTTTTCTTGTGTATTTCTGTATATAAAGCAAATTTCTATGAACGAGCTGGTCTAACTGACTGTGTAAATTTTGGTACACTCAGTAAAAGTAAATGTACTTCTTAGTATCCCTAAGAGATCAACAGTCAAAATTACACAGGTCAGAGGTTATGATAAACTCTTCTAATCTTCAAAAACTGACGGACATAAAGAACAAAATGTCTTGAAATGATGAATATCTATTTATTAACTCGCGAGCAGAAAAAAATGTTTGATGTGCTGGAAAATTCACTGTTTTGCTTATAGGATGAGAAACGTATTAATTTGCGCTTGTGAATTTTTGGTATTATTTTTATGTTTATTTTATATATATATACTTTACCGTAGGTATGGTGGAGTAATGGTCTAAGATTGAGCAATCAGAGATTGCTTAAGCTTAGACCATTACTGCATTCGACCATAACTGCATTCGGGATAATACAATTGGGAAAGGTATGAATCCATCTTTTCTATCCCGATCTATCGCTAACTAGCAGGACAAACATCTTTTTTGTAGCATTGTGTGGTAACCAATCTACGAGAAGGAAAACTCTAATCCACACCAGTAAAGTGTTGAACACTCAACGCACACCACTTCTACTGCAACTGAAATGCATATGCTATTCTTAAATTTCTAATGAGTTAAGGGTCTTGGGATTATGTGTTTGACAGTGTGTAAAGTAAACTAAGGGTGAAATACACATTTCAACTTGGATTTAGTTTCCAAATGTTTATAGAAGTATTCTCACATAGACATTAAAGATCTCAATTGCTTTTCAAATACATGAAAATGTAAAATAATATTACATTTCTTGCAATTCTTGCTTGTGGCACTCTCTTCCAGTTCCATTTCTTCCAGTCAATTTTCTTCTGCAAAAATATAAATGCAATGTCAATCTCTATCTACTATCTACTGATTATTTTTTTCTCTTTTTGCTTACTAATATATGTTTATGCTTTTAATTCTTCCACAACCTATACCCGCTTGTGTTTTAGTGACTTTATTGCCTTGCTTGGGGGACATCAATTAAAAAAATAATATAATTTTTTTCAGATTTACGAATGAATTAGAAATCTGGTGATATAGTTGCTAGCTCGCCCTAATTCCTAAAACCCGACCGAATAACAAAAAAATAGCAAAAAAACACAGATTACGTTTTCTGTCTCATCTTGGTCTGACTAAGAAATTTCAATGAGCTTCCCAACGCATAAATGAAAGAGTAAATCGATTTCCTTGTTATAAGAACAACATTAAAAATTAAATTGTGCATTAAATTCTCTATTTGGTTTTCATATCTTTACTAATGTTCACATAAAAATTCAAAGTTAACTCATGGTAGATCGTTTCTAAATGAAGCGAATGTAACCGTAACAAGTAACAAATTTGAAAATTTAGTTAACGATTAAATCTTACTTTTAGCACTTAGGACAGCATATTCGCGGGATTCTGTTTCACTAAATTGTTATATTTTGTCTATGTGTTTCCAGATATGTATATATCAGTATAAAATCCTTGCCAAGATTCGTCAGTGACAGCCACAATCTCAACTATGTAAGAGATGCGGATGAGATGGTGCTAATAGCACGCACGGAAAAGAAGGTAGCAAAAGAAAGCGAGAAGAAAGGACTGAGCATAAACTTCAAGAAAATTGTCTTTCAGATCATCAACAAAAGAACAAAAAAAAATTCTAACTACACGTCAGAGAAACTAAAATAAATCAAGTAAAGAAATTTAAGTAATTAGTAAGCGTTCTGACAAGTGTGACATTGAGATCCAAAGACGCATTGGCATAGCCAAGGACGCATTTCAAAAGCCAACCACATTACTGAGAGACAGAAAAAATTTCATTTGAAAACAAAGAAAAAATGCTGGATCGTTATGTGATAAGTGAATGTATATCCAAAGACGCATTGGCATAGCCAAGGACGCATTTCAAAAGCCAACCACATTACTGAGAGACAGAAAAAATTTCATTTGAAAACAAAGAAAAAATGCTGGATCGTTATGTGATGTCTGTCTTTCTGTATAGAAGTGAATGTATATCCAAAGACGCATTGGCATAGCCAAGGACACATTTCAAAAGCCAATCACATTACTGAGAGACAGAAAAAATTTCATTTGAAAACAAAGAAAAAAATGCTGGATCGTTATGTGATGTCTGTCTTTCTGTATGGAAGTGAATGTAGGACTATCTAATCAAGGATGAAAGAGAGGCTTGAGACAGCAGAAGCGTGGTTTTAGAGAAGCATGTTGAGCTTATCATGGACTGGGCATCATGAGAAAGGATGCAAACGAGAAGAATACTCATACTTAACACCAGAAAGAGTCATATGACACGTAATAAGGACAGAGGGTATGGAGAATTTAATACTGACAGTACGGATAGAAGTAAAGGAAGACAGGGAAAAGCAGCGCGTGACCTACTTGATAGGCCAGAGCATCAGGATGGTAGAGCGGGGAGAGATACCAAGAAGAAAATATTAGAGTGACAATAGACAGAGCCAAGTTGAAATCCATGATAGCCTACATCCTGAAGAGACACGGCACTTAAAGAAGAAGAAAACAAGAAAAAGAATGTCATGGTTAATATTCTGATACAAATAATTTTGTAATGTTTGTGAATAACTTTTAAATCATTACATAGAAAAGTATGTAATAGATTGTTTTAAGTACTTTTTTAATTACCTTATTGTTCTTGCAAAAGAAACGCCTCATCATATAGTAGTAAATTTTTATTTTATATGCCTTACGATTTCAAATGATTACAGCCCTCCACATCTTTTTTATCATGTATGCAACTCCTATTTGAGCAGTAATCACGCAACTCGTATTGTACAGGGGTTGTCTGCCATTAGCTGCTTCACCATGTTTACCTGGCTTTATAAATAAAGAAATGCAGAATTTATTTAGGGCTGAAAGAAACAGGAAATTGTGGAGAGTCATAATCTTGAAAGAACACGGTACATAAAGAAAAAGAGGATATTATAGCTTTCTTTCGATTAATGAAAGCTGAAGTTTGCACGACACAATAATTTTCTTTTTCTGTCTATATAATGATTTCGCTATCCATCATACCCTTGCAGAACATGTATGTCAGACACGGATATATATATATATATATATATATATATATATTGTGGTTCAAGACTATATATATATATATATATATATATATATACAGGCATCCGCAGCCAGATTTGTTTCACATCTCATCAATACAGTTAGAAATTCGATTGCTTCTAGCCAGAATTGAAAACCGACCGAATTGACATCAGTCGCCGATTCTACCTCTGAGCGATGGGCGCTCGCGAGAGGAAAGCGGACTTTAGCGTGTTATATACAATGTAAGCACACACCAATAGCCGAGAGTGTTCAAATTAATCACTGAATGAACGATATTGAGTAAAATATATACCTTTATGCGTTCATAGGCTTAAATTTGTTATACTGAACGCGTTACACGAAAACTTTTTCAGCTTTGTCATACAGTATTGTTCTTGATTTATGAAAAAATATATATCGTTATCTCATAAGTATTAAGTATATTAAATTGAATATATAAATATATATCTATCTTTAATATTTTGAATCTTCTAAAATCAGAACGTAAAGATGAAGAGCAAAAGACTATTTAGATAAAGACCAAAACATTATAGGAATTTCTTGAATTTTCAAATATTTTTGATTAATTGAAAAAGCAGGTAAGTACATTGCTTCAGTTTTTGAAATTATATTTAGTTCACAATAAAGTATTTTTAATATATTTTTTCAAACAATCCGCTTTTTATTTGCTTTCTCTTCGGTATCTTATATTTCCGTCTCTTTAATTCTTTTCAATGTATTTTACTTATTTAATTGTTTGTGATCAATGAAAAATATTAGATTTGGTTTTGTTAAGTGTTTAGAAGATGAACGGAAAGGAGGAGGAGGAGGAGGAGGGGATAATAAGAAGACGAGTTAATTGTTTAGTTGAATGGGGTAAAAAATAACAAATAAATAAAAGGAAACAGAGACAAACGTGAAGAAAAATGAATAAAATCTAAAGAAAAGAAAATACGGGTAGAATGTGAGGAAAACATCTTGTTCGTTCATCAAGGTGGACATTTTTCAAATTAGAAATTAAAATGCTTTTAATTTTACTGATTTAGAATCCTCACCTATATGCGTGAAGGTGAAGCCTCTATATTCCAACGTCATAGGCTTCGTTTCGCAATTGTCCCAATATCGAATGCGTCTGTTAATGTGCTCCTTCAACAATCACGTTCAAACAAGACCCCATTGATCTCAATTTGAGCATAAATACCCCTACACCATCGTTATCGTGCCATTGACTATTTAGAGATGACCGAAAACGTTATTCGAGGTCACCAAAGAGCATATGAACGCTATTTTTAGCTACCTGAAGGAAATGAGTAAAATACTTACTTCACTCTAAATTTGCGAAACACTTGTGATTGCATAAACTATAAAGCGGATGAGATTAAATTCCCTTTACCCAGTCACCAAAAATAATTAGAGTTAGAATTTGTTTGTGTCATCTTCGATTTGTACTGAAGCCAGGCATGTGCATTATTTCGTAGTAAATGGGGTTACGTTGGTTTAAACGAGATGGGGAAAAAAGTTCTCTACTTATGTATATCCTCAGCCTTTAATATTAGATTAAAATATTTTTTTAGAAAGATACGTACTTAGTGGACTTTTGAAAAATATTGAATTTTTTTTATGTTATTATATATAGCGATCATAATAATGGTTTTAAAATAAACCAAATACATGTAAAATATTAAGAATTAAATTCAATTCATTCAAATTTTAAATGAAAATAGGCCACAAAGTTTTATCTAATATTGACGGCATTTTAAGCAAGAGATACTTGCAGTAAAGAATGATCATAAAAATTAATAAATTCGAAACACTTCGTGTAAATATTCAGCAGCACAGGAGTTTTGACAGTCAGTCAGTCAGTTAAGTGCCATACGTGATACACGCTTGGGTGATCATGTCTCGAAAGAGACATGACTGACTGGGCAGAAGATTATCCCGCAGTAGGTTGCCATTGCTTTCTGCGGTAGACTGGTTGCCGACCAAGGCAATAGAACCAAATCTGTCCTGTTATTTGACTCATAGGTAGAAGGGAAAAATGTATTATATTATTATGTAGTAATTAATGGGGGATCGGTTTCCTATTGTTATGAAGTAATAAACTGCTCCCCACTTTATGACCAGTAGAAGCCTTTATCATTATTTCAACTATTATATTCAATCAGTCAGTTAAGTGCCATACGTGATACACGCTTGCGTGATCACGTCTCGAAAGAGACATGACTGACTGGGCAAAATATTATCCCGCAGTATGTTGCCATTGAATTCTGCGGTAGACTGGTTGCCGACCAAGGCTATAGAACCCAGTTTGTCCTGCTATTTAACCCATAACTGGAAAGAAGAGACGGATTAATATCTTTCCCAAGGGTATTTGCGCGTTGGTGAATACAATGGATTCAACTGAAATTCGAACTCGGCTCCCCGGTTTCTCGTTCCGAGCCGATAACCACTGTACCACTGACAGAGTTCTCAATACTTCTGACACACACACACACACACACACACACACACACACACACACACACACACACACGCGCGCGCACGCACGCACGCACGCACACACACACACACACACAATTTCAAACACGCTTAAGAAATATTGTGCATCCATATGCAATGTATTTTACCCTTGATTTTCCTTATCTTTAAAGGCTAGTTTGTTATTCATACAAACCTCTTAATCAGACTTCCATTTATACAACAGCTTTCTTAGATTAATCTTTACCAATAATTTTGTGCGATTAAACCAAGATGGTCTTCTCAAAGATCATCCTCCTTTGTACATTAGCGACTGGTGCTGCAGAATAACCCCCCCCCCCCAAATAAAATACTCTACCAAAAAGCAGAAATAAATTCTCTTTAGCTCTACCAGTGGCAGAAACACCTAAAATAAATAGTGGACAAACAAGAAATAATGACATAATAAAGATATTAACATTTCACATAACTTCAAAATGAAACGCTACGAAGGAACTACTCAACAATATTGAAAACAGCAATAACAGCTAGTTGACTTGCAAATTGTTATGGGGAGTTACCCACTTAACTATGGACTCTTCCTACCAGTATATTAACTGAGAGTTAATCACTCTCGTGGCTTTAGTTCAGCTCAGCTTATATTTACTCTTTTCTCATGTAACTATTTTTGCCATAATATATGTTGTTAACCTTACCACTTTGTTTCGAGTTATCATTTCGTGGTCCCTTTACCGGTCTGCATCAACTGGCGACGAGGATTTCGAACATCAAGGAAATACGAGTTCATGAAAAGAATACCCTCCTCATCAAATGGAGAACGGTAACTTCGAAAAACTAAAAGCCAGTTTTCAGTTTTCCACAGCAACGAACAAAGATCCTAGCTTATGTACTAACAGCGACTGACCAAGTATTAAACCCCTCACATTAAATCTGTCGACAAACTTCGAAGTACTAAATAATACCCCATCTAAACCAACCTGCAACTGTTTCTAAAATTAAATGAATAAAAAATAAAACAACTTCGACCGAATTAAAGTTAAAACGCCACATCAGGAAATAATCTACAAATGACTTCTAAAATTTTTGCAACGTAAAAAGGTAAGTGTGGGAAACTTCAATAATTAAGTCTCTCATGAAAAATCTTCTACAAGCTCGGAACAACGATATTACAGAAAAAATCTGTAAGTAGATTGTTTTAGTGTAACCTATCTTCTTTTGCGTACGCCTTACAGAAAACTGTAACTACAGTTTGTTTTTTTCCTTCTCTGTGTTTTCACGTAAAAATTGGTCGTTTGAGTCTGAAAAAAAATGGAAAATTTTCAAAAAGTAATAATCCAATTGATGAAAGCTCAGTTAACTTATCAGCAAAAAAGTGACGAGTGACTGCAGAAGACCGAAGAGAGGTGACTTCTACAACAACAACAACAACAACAGCAACAACTGTTTATGGAAATTTATAAACAACAGAAAGATTTCCAAGGGCAAGCTCTTAAAAAAGCGAGGAACGTCAAAGTCAAATGGAAGAGTTACTGTACAAATCATTAAATGGCAAACAAACATCTGAGAACGATATTACATTTTCCCAGGGCACTATATGGAGTACCATGGAAACTTTCGAATATGTACCCGAAGATGAAAAAACTTTCGATGCTTTCTACAGGCGGTACGAATATGTTTTCAACATTGATTGCAAAGAAAGGTCAAATTCAAAAAGAAATTCGACTATTACTAAGAAAATTGGGTACCGTAGGTTAGTTGATTTTTATTCTCCCCAAAACGACAACGGACTTAGATTTCTCAGAAACAGTTAAGTTAATGTCGGAACTATTTGAGCATAACACATCACTCTTCCATAAGAGATAGAAGTGTCTAAATCTGTTCAAGGAGGTTTAGCAGGACTATCTGACATTCGCGGCTACAGTAAATAAATACTGCAATGACCTTAAATTGGCAGATGTATTTGCTGGTGAGTTCAAATGTAATTTTTGCCCAAGGTTTGGTCTCAGCTGGAGACGCTACCATCAGACGACGAATGCTGACAGAATTAGAGAATGAGCCGAGTATAACCCTCCAAAAATTGGCAGAGGACTGCCAGAGGGTCGTATCCGTAAAATGACTCGAGAAATATCGAGGAGTCGGGAGTCGCTTATACCAAAAAAATTAAGAGCAGACCAAAACACTCCTACCCGGAAAAAGAGAAAAGTAAATTTATGCGACCAAAATATCGTGACAAGCATACTACAAATAGACAAGAAAATTCACCACCAGGTCCGTGTTATATTTGCGGAAACCTACACTGGATGAGGATTTGCCCGCCCAAAAAGAAGAAAACCTGTCAAAATCGTGGCAAATCTGGCCATGTAACATCATGCTGCTGACATGTTAACAGATTTAGAAGATTAAAATAAAATTAAGCCGAGACGCAGTCAAGCGATAAAGAAGATGGAAATTTGCTTAAATACGTAATTGAGGAAATATTTAACAAAACGATAAAATTCCAGCTCGACTCTGGATCTGACCTTACGATTATTAATTTGCATACTTGGAGGCGACTGAAAAAGCCTACGTTGTTAAGAACAAAGAAAACAGCACGACCTGTAACAGGTGACAAAATTAATATTTTAGTTGAAGTATTTTTCACTGTAACATTAAAAACGAAAAAGTTACAAGCTTATGTTATGAAAAATACAGAAAACTTATTTGGAACAGATTTGATTGAGAAGTTCAATCTGTCGGACTGTACAATAAGTATGTTTTGTTGTAAAATTGAAAGTACAACCTCCAACATCGGGGAACTGAAACAGGAACTCAAGCAAAAATTCCCAGAGGTGTTTTCAGGCGGTTTAGGAAAATGTACCAAGATAAAAGCACAATTCCAGTTAAAAGATAACGTTCAGCTCGTCTTTAAAACGAAAAAGATCGTTCCGTTTACGGCGGTGAATCAAATCAATGAAGAATTAGACAGATTGGAAAATGCAGATATCCTGTATGAAATAGATTTCAGTGAATGGGCTGCACCAACAGTATACGTAATGAAAGAAAATCAAGCCAACTTAGAGTATGGACTGATTTTTCAACGGGATTAAACGCCGCACTAAATGACCACTACTATCCTCTTCCTAGCTCCGAAGAGATATTTAATAAATAAAACGGTGGCATTTTTTTTTCTAAAATTGACTTATCGGATGCATATTTACAAATCCAGGTTGAGGAGAACTGTTCCAAACTTGTTTGTATAAATATACATAAAGGTTTGTATACATTTAATAGACTGGCTTTTAGAGTGAAGGTTGCACCTGCTATCTTTCAGCACGTTATGGATACCATTCTGGCCGACCTTGATTTCGTAACTGCCTATCTTGATGATAACCTAAATACTAGTAAATCAGTGAAAGACCATCGGGCGCATGTCTTCTTCTTCTTCTATGTGCCCTGTCCCTTCAGGATGTAGGCGATCATAGTTCTCCATGTCTCCCTATCCCTTGTGGCTCATAGTATGTTTGCTGCTGTTGCTCCTGGCAACCCCCGTTCCGTCATCCACCTGATCAGACCCTGCAAATATTTATCCGCTACCATCCTCTGTCTCTCCCTCCTTCTATCTGACCAGTCAGTATCAGGTTCTCCAAGCTCTCATTGCGTGTCCCAGGAACTTCAGTTGTCTCTTCCTGATGCTCAGTATCAATTTCCTTTTTGTTGCCATTCTTTCCAACACCTTATCGTTGCTTGCATGTTCAATCCAGGATATCCGTAGCATCCTTCTGTAGAACCACATTTCTGCCGCTTCCAGTTTTGGTCCTCATTTTCGATTATATTGTCCAGCATTCACAGCCGTATTGAAGAACTGACATCACGTAGCAGTCCAGCACTCTTTTCTTTGTTTCTTTTGAAATTTTCCTGTGTGTTAGTATTTTGCTCATCTTCTGGAACGCGTCCTTTGCCATGCCAATTCGCCTTCGGATCTCCGTGTCGCACTTTCCATCTCCTGTTAGAACACTTCCTAGGTACTTAAATTTTTGTACTTGCTTGATTCTGTTATCTCCCACCTGTATTTGACATTTTGGGTTGTATCTTTTGCTGATGACCATGAGTTCAGTTTTCTTAAAGTTTATATGTAGTCCTTTTTGTCACTCTCCAATGCTACTTTCTGTATGACGTCTTGTAGTTTCTTTACCGTTTCCGCAATCAGCACTGTATCGTCCGCATACCTTATGTTGTTCAGGTTGTGGCCTCCAATAACAAATCCTGGCGTGTTATCTAGGGTCCTCAAAATATTTTCGCTGTATAGGTTGAACAAATCCGGTGAAAAGACACATCCTTGTCTTACGCCTTTTTTTATCTTTGTGTATCTACTGAGATCGTTACCTGTCCGTATGCAGGCTGTTTGCTGCCAGTAGAGATTGTTTATTATTCTTATGTCTTTCCCAAAAAAGGTCGAGGCTGTCTAGCATCTCCATCAATTCTTTGTGTCGTACCTTGTCGAATGCTTTCGCGTAGTCAATGAAACATAGGTACAAGTCTTTCTTCATTTGTAATGCCCTTTCAGAGAGCATCCTAATCATGAATATGGCGTTCCTTGTTCCAGTGTCTTTGACGAACCCGCATTATTCCTGCCCTATCTCTGGCCTGATTCTGTTTCTCGCTCTATTCATCAGGATTCTGACAATCAGTTTTGATAGTTCAGTGTAGTTCGCACTCGTTTGCACCAGGTTTCTTCGGCAGTGCTATAAATATCGACTTGCATAGGTCGTCTGGTATTATTCCGCTGCTATAAATTTCGTTTATTATGTCGGTAATCTTTTCTATGCCATATTCTTCTAAGTTTGTCAGTAGCTCTATCACTATGTCGTCTGGACCAGGTGCTTTGTTTCTGTTCATTTTGGCCATTGAATCTTCCACTTCGGATTTTAGTATTTCCGGTCCATCCACTTCGGATTTTAGTATTTCCGGTCCATCCATCTCCATCTCCTTTTTACCAGGTGTTCATTAAAACATGCATCTCCATCTCCTTGTGTATTCTCGGTTATTTGACAAAATTCAAGAATACGGCTTCCAAGTTTTTGAGGCTAAATGTGATTTTTATTTGACGCAAAAAATATTTCGGGCCTATCATTAACAAAGACGGTCAACGACCGGATCCAGACAGGGTTATGACGATCAAGGACATGCTGGCTCCGGATAAAGTGCAAGCACAACAAAGCTTCTTAAGCTTAGTGAATTTTTACCAGGTGTTCGTTAAAACATGCACAACCTGCAAACTACTAAAAAACACTGGGAATGGACACCGGAAAGACAATCTGCATTCGAAAAAAAAACACTCTCACTTCAGACCTCTCTCTCACTCACTATGACCCAAAGTTGGACGTCATAGTATCAAGCAATGCCAGCTCTTTTGGCATCGGCGCCTGCATTTTACACGAACTTCCGGATTGAACGAAGAAACCCATCGCGCATGCGTCTCGAACATTGCTGCTTGAGGAAAAGCAATATCTGCGGATCGAAAAGGAGGCGTTAAGCATAATCTTCGCCGTTACCAAGTTTTACAGATATCTACACAGCAGATAGATGTGTGTTGTGGTGCAGTGGAACGAGAACGAGAAATCGGGCAGCCGAGTTCGAATTTCAGTTGAATTCATTGCGTATATATTACGCGCAAATACCCTTGGGAAAGGTATTAATCCGTCTCCTCCCTCCAGTCATGGGTTAAATAGCAGGACAGATTGGGTTCTATAGCCTTGGTCAGCAACCAGACTACCGCAGAAAGCAATGGCAACCTACTGCGGGATAATGTTCTGCCCAGTCAGCCATGTCTCTTTCGAGATATGATCGCCCCAAGCGTGTATCACGTATGGCACTTGACTGACTGACACAGCAGATATTTTACGTTACAGACTGACAACAAACCACTACTGACTATATAATGATCTAAGAAGTATTACCGGTGTAACCCGCGAACAGATTTATATGGTTGAGTACAATTCTCCTGAATTATAATTTTAAGATTGAGTACCTGTCCTCCAAGAACATCTGCCACGCTGACGGTTTGTCTAGACTCGTTCCAAAAAACAAAGAAATATTCAAAGACTCGATAAACAGCTAAAACAGAGGATTCACGTCATTTTACGGATCCAGTGGAAAACCATTACTACCTCATAGTTGTCGACAGCCAGACAAAATGATCGGAAGTTTTTAGATGGCGAAGATTCACCACGTGGTTCACGATAGCTTTTCTTTCATGAACTGTTCGCGCGTTTTCGCGTAGTGGATTGCGTAGTGACGGAAACGGAACGCAGTTCACGCCCGGTTAATTTAAAGAGTTCTGTGAAGCGTTCCAGGTGAAACACATTACGACCCCCGCCATATCACTCTAGGTCCAATGGAGAGGTGGGGCGATTCGTGAACGCCTTAAAACGAGCAATTAAAAATGGGCAGAGCACACCGACTGATAAAACACTGCAACAGTTTCTGCAGGTGTTTAGAATTACACCAAACCCCAATACGCCAACAGAACTTTCACCTGCAGAAACGATGTTTGCAAAATGGATAAGAGCAGCATTTGATAAGCTCATTCCTAAGTAGGTAAAATTTGAAAAAGCAGTTAACCTCATCAGAAAACGTTACTCGTGCGGTGAAAAAGTATTGGTCAAAATCTATAAAAACAACATTACGTTTGGAAAGTAGGTATAATAAAGCAAGGAGTGGGACATCTACTATATATAATTCAAGGCCCCAAGAAGATATATATATATATATATATATGGATTTATTCGTTCAACTGAAAATCATTGGAAATCTCGTTTCTACCATCAACTAATTACTCGAGACAATATAAAATATATAAACAGAACTGTTCTTATTAGACATTCCCGGCAATAACGTAATGGTGCTAGCACATTCATTATTACGTGGGATATTGTGGCAAGAGCCAAACGACTCAATCGGGAAAGCAAAGGATGTAATTTATGACCTGTTGAAAATTTAGGAGCCATTATATAATATTAACTTATCAAACAAGGGAAATTAATTAATGGTTAAACATTGGCATAAAAAATATATACTCAAATATGTTGATCTAGATTAATTTTAATATCATCATATTTTTCGTGATTCATAATCTCCATTTGTGCACAATATAAAAACTAGTATCCGCTCTTAAAATAACTACCTGCTCTAAAATAAATATCTTCACACAGATATATATATATATACGTAACATTTGTAAACGAATTATAATACGCAACCCAGGCAGGTTTCTATCTGGTGTCTTCAGGCGATTTACAACAACAACAACAACAACAACAACAACAATAATAATAATAATAATAATAATAATAATAAAACTTTATTGTAAATCGTCTGAAAACACTAGATGGTAGAGCCCTGGGTTGTGTAATATCACTCGTTAACAAATAAAAAATATTCAAAAGTTCTACAATATAATTGCATTGAACACTTTTTAACATAACTGTGTAAAGGTTTAATTTAATTATGACCAAAGACTAACTAATTAAATAATTATATATATATATATATATAACTAATTAAATAATTATATATATATATATATATATATATATATAGTTTATGTTAAATGTCATATATATTTTTAAATTCAAAAACTGTAATCCCAATATAATATATAAGGCGCCAGATATTTTTGATTAAATTTACATTTCCCAATCTCACTTTGTATTCAGCTTGTGCATGAAACTAAAAATAATGCTATTGATGAGGGATAATATGTATATTTAATAATATATACTTTTTTATCTGTTTTATTACATCGAGCACTGTGCTATTAACACTACATATAGATGTGTGGTATATATATATATATATATATATATATATATATATATATATATACATACATATGTGTGTGTGAGTTTGTGTGTGTTCATGTATTTGTATGTGTGTGTGTGTGTGCGTTTAGCGTATGATGTATCATACGCTAAAAGTCTGCTTCCTTCTGCCGAGCACCCATAGTTCAGAGGTAGAATCGCCAACTGATGCCAATTTGGTAGGGTTTCAATCCTGGGTTAAAAGCAATCGGATGTGTAACTTTACTGCTGAGCTGTGATACAGCGAAACAAATCTGTCTGCGGATGGCTATATATATATATATATATATATATATATATATATATATATATATATTGTAACAAAGTTGTGGAAATCGTAGGTTCTTTTACATGCTGTTCGTGCATTAGCTTTTATAAAGAGTGCTCGATACAACGTAGAGCAATATATTGTAATAGTTGTTACAATGGTTTATAAATTCATAGTATCGGTTCACAAAGATTTTCGCGTTTCGAAGCTGCTTTGAGCGCTTCTCATAGGGTGAAAAGGTTGAAATCTTTTCACCCGATGAAAAGCGTGCAAAGCAGCTTCGAAACGCGAACATTTTTGTGTAGTGTTACTATGAATTTATAAACCATTGTAACAACTATTACATATATATATATATATATATATATATATATATATATATATATATATATATATATGTCATCCACATTCCAGCTTGTTTCTAAGCTTAAAAGTGTGGCTAGACACAATAGTCGTTAATTAGAAAATATGCCAACGCTAATAAATTTATTGAGCATTAATATATGCGTATTTACATAGGAATATGTAATTTTACAATATATATATATATATATGTGTGTGTGTGTGTGTGTGTGTGTGTGTGTGTGCGCGCACGCGTTTTCTTGAAAGTATTTTTGACTATTTACATGTTATTTATTTAGTCACAATCCCTTCCAACCTAATTATGGAATATAATCAGAATTAAAAACATCCATAAAATAATTGTCCAGGCAGGCATATATAAATAATAATACTTGCCAAAACTGTTCCTTACAATACATTAGATAAAGAAGTAGAAACTTAAAAAATATCTATGAACAAAGGAGATACCTCATACACAACCATTTAACAAATGTACTAGTCATACACATAGAAATTTAACTTTAATTCTGATCTAAAAATGCAATTTACTCAGAGGGGCCATTTCCGAGAGTGCCGCTATCGATTATAAAGAAAATATCAATCTATGAGCCCGACTTTTTCCCACTCTTAACTTTCCTAAAATAATTACTATTTTCTCAATCTAATATGCACAACTACAAACATGTTTCGACGTCAAAAGAAAAATTTCAATCTATCACTTAAACATAACAAAATCTAAACAACCTCTTCAAAATAAAAACAATATTCATTCAAAAAGATTGAATATTACTCGCTCACTTTACTTTTTGATACTCTTTGAATTATGACACTTTCCACGTGATTAGATTGAAAGATCAATCAATGAATGTTCGGAAATTTATAAACCCTGATAAAACAATGATATTTTCGCCTTTATCTATAAACCCTGGTAGTAAAATATATCTTTCATTGCTTTGAAAAAATATATCAGAGGACAAAACGCCTCTGCTAAGAATAGTTTTTCAATTTGTCTTTTTTTTTAATTCTCAATTCTACAGATACACTAATTGATAATATTTAAATATATCTATATATATATAATTGCATAATTTTTGAGAACGTTTTTCATTAATATAATATGATATAATTAATATCTCTTTCAGTTCATGACCGCGTGGACAAATCGGGTAATGATAGAATTAGGACTAATTATCAATCAAGACGATGGCTGACGAAACAATTTCGTATCAAGATGAACAGGAATCATATTAAGGTCAGATTAACACTAAGAATATTGGCTGGCGAGTAAATAGGAAATGAAAGTAAAAAGGAAATTTAAAGTAAAAGTAGTAAGTACGGTTGATAGTAATAGTAGACCAATATGCTCAGATATTTTTTGTGATTGGTACATCCGTCGATGTGCCCTTGGGAAAAGTATTAATCCGTCTCTTCCTTCCAGTTATGGGTGAAATAATAGGACAGATTGGTTTCTATAGCCTTGGTTGACAACCAGTCTACCGCAGAAAGTAATGGCAATCTACTGCGGGATAATCTTCTGCCCAGTCAGTCAGGTCTCTTTCGAGATATGATCTCCCAAGCGTGTACCACGTATGGCACTTAACTGACTGACTGAATATAAGAGTTGGAACCATGATTAAGGGTTCTAATGGTCATAAAGTGAGGGATCGTTTTTTCTATAATTATGAAGTATTAAACTGATCCCCCACTAATTACTATGTAATAAGATAATACATCGCTTCTCATTCTAGCTATGAGTCAAATAATAGGACAGATTGGTTTCTATAGCCTTGGTTAGCAACCAGTCTACCGCAGAAAATAATGACAACCTACTGCGGGATAATCTTCTGCCCAGTCAGTCATTTTTCTTTCGAGATATGATGGCCCAAGCGTGTACCACGTATGGCGTTTAACTGACTCATATCAATTAAAATTTTAAAGTATGTTCGAACATTTAATTCACCAGTTCTTTCCTGTCCGTCACAAGAGTTTTCTCAAATTACACAAACAGGTCAGACGGCTATTCGCAGTCATTCTGACAGTTCAACTTTATTTCAGCGGCAATCTTTTACATAGGTGTGTTTTTTGCTACTTTACATTTTTAGTTTTGTTTTTGTCTTGAGTGTAATAATTATGCGCTGTTTGCCATTTAATTTTGACACAGCGAGTTTCCGGTTTGACTGACCAAAATATATTGCTATATTAAAATATAACCAGCGTTATTCTAAGATTGGCCTCTTTTATATTAAGGGTATAAGATATGCAAGGTTAATTTATAAAAATCGGCTATAAAATGACAAGTTTAGCTCGTTTTAACACAAGTAGCATTTTTTTATTCTGAGTTTCATTTCCATCGCTATTATCTTTTAGTTTTATGTGTAATATATATATATATATATATATATATATATATATATATATCCATATTTCGTCTTCTTTGATTAATTATTCATTATCACTTTATTTAAACTCTTTTTTTTTTGCTAATTTTTTCCTGTTTTTTCGTAGCTTATGAAGTTTACTAAATTACTGAAAAGTTTTTATATTTCCCAATTTGATATTCTAATATAAAATGTTTGCCTCTACCCTAAATTAATTTATCTAGCTACAGAGAAGAAAAACAAAATTCGCACTAAAAACTTTAACTAATATTCCCCACTCTAAACTACTCAAAATCGTGTGAAACGAATTACAGTATCAACAAATTAAAAGGAAGTATAAAATCTGTTGGGCCAGAATACATCTATTTTTTTTTACCATCTAACTTAATTCCCATTGCTGAATCCAGCGCGATTATAGATGGAACTACTAACCATGCATGGTCACAGGCGCAGGTATTTCCCATTTACATTCTGCAGCACTAAATTGTATACTATATCCTTGGTTTGCGCATTACTAAGTTTAACTTCTGGCTGCCTATTGACTTTAATTAAACCGATTGAAGAGTGGTCATTTTTTAAAACATTCTAGTTAGGAAAACCTCTTGTCGATTTGATTCATAAAAAATCAAAATTGGCCTATAGTGATTTAGTTTTAGGCTAATTTATATCTGGACGTATGATATTCGTTGCCTGCAATCACGATATGATCATTATTTTGGACTAGATTAAATTAAAACTGTTTATATTCTGGCTTTTTTGTAAATATGGAATCATAGATCGGTTTCTTTTGGATTCCTGTATTCATGTGTATAGATTTCCTGTATAGATACATTGGCTCTGTTTGGGGTAATTACAAAATTGATTTGTTCAAAAAGCCTGTGTTGCATTACTTTCTGTTCTATGAAGACGTTTTCCAGGATATGCCGGATATGTGTTTATTAATAATTGACAATACAGAATGTCCATAAGAGATATGTGAAATTTTGAAAATTCATAGAAATAATAAAGATAACTCAGTAGGTTATGTTGGCAAATATACGCAAACAAATGTTATTTTATTTAAACACATCAAAAGAGTTTTACTTGAAATCAATTAGATACATGGTGTGAATCTAAACGTTGTTCAATTTCTACTTTCTGCTTTTCGTTTCTAGAAATTTCTAGTGCCAGATACGTATGTTAACGCAAATTGGTGCGTTTAGACATAGTTTATGATTCAATTCCGCTGAACCTGAGTATCTAATGTGATCTCTAAGAACCGACGTATACATTGCCCTTTCTCTTCCGATTTGATCATTTTCATTAAAATTCAGGGATCAATAATAAGCATTTTGAAGATCTACCCGAAAAGAACAATTAAAATTTAATTAAAAAGAGTACAAATTATATATAATATAAACTATAATAATACTCATTTAACATGCAAAATGTATTGATGGATCATAATTATATGGATACAATACACTGTGGAATGACGTGGGGTAATGGTTAACAAGCTTTTCTCGCTAGATCAGTTACGACTAAATAGTAAGTTCGGTCCTTACATAGACCTACATATTCTCCTTCAGGTGTGGGTTGGGTTAATTCCGAGGGAACTGGAGCAATTTTTCCACTGTATTGCAGTTAAACCCTAATGAAAAATATTACTTCATATTGTTTGTTCAGTACAGGGTTTCGCATTATGTTATATAGTTGATGGAGGGATATTTTAGTTCTAAAATTTCACTGCAAATTTTGCTTTTCAACCTTTTAGGTAAGTAAATTAATAAAAGAATAGAGGCAAATATTATCAGATCAAATCGGGGGAAAGAAAAAATTATCAACAATGTAATAAACATTAATAGAGTTCAATAAACGATTTTTTTATCATTTCACCCCAAGCAAAATATTCCACTGCCACTATATCGCAGGGGGTTACATAGGGGAAGGTGCTGAGAGAGCGATTAGATATAGAAAATGTCAGAAGGAGGGTGATAGACGAGTAAGGAGGTACATAGGAAGAGTGTTTGAGAGAATGGGTGCGAGTTAATGTGTTAGGAGGTGTCTACTGACCTTATATTTATAATCCTGGAGATTGTAGCTGTCGGGGAAGCAAGTATGCGGAAGGGAATTCCACAGGCGGGAAGTGCGAGAAAAGAAGCTGTTGGAGTAGAAATTTTGGTTACATTTTATCGGTTTCACTGTAAAAGGGTGGGGCCTAGTTGATAATCTAGTATCTCGTGCAAATTCGTAATTAGTGGGCACCAGTGATCTAAGTTCATCGGAGCAGAAGCCGTGAAAGTATTTACAGAAGAGGCACAGGGAAGCCACGTCACGCCGGTGAGAGAGTGACTGCAGGCGGTCAGCCAAGTCGGTATTGATCATATGACAGATTCTCCGTTGTATTCTGTCAAGAACCCCGTGGAGAACAGCAGGGGCACCCGACCAGAAGTATACGAAAAAGTATAGAATTTGGACAACAGAAGTAGAAAGAGCTGAAATATATTAAGAATGAGAATGAAATAAGAATACAGAGAAAATTAATTGTGAATGAGAAAGAGAAAAGGAAGTGCGACCATAAACAAAAAGACAGTCTTCAAATTGTCAAATTCAAACGGAAACAATAAATAAAAACATAATAAGATGTCAACCAAACAAATAGATTTAGCAAAAAGAAAATGGAAACAGAATTGTAGTAATCTCTGAACACCAGCATCGGATTTGAATGTATGCAACTATCTTCCTTAGAAGACAGAAGAGTTAATGACACCATCCTGGAGATAATAATTAAATATGATCGTTCAAAACCAGAATGGGTGTGGTTTTATGAGAAGTAGAAATAAATGAAATAAATTCCGAAAATGTAATGTTAACGAAAGTATTCGAAAGTTTAGTGAACGTCGCTAGTGTGAATGAGAGCAGATGCCGAATAAAATACACGACTTCTATAAATTTGGATAGGGAGGAATTGCTTAATATATCTTATCACATGTCAGTTTACGTTAACTTCAGCATATGTAACGAAATTATATCCTAATAGTATTTCTATATAATCTACAAAAGTCTGAAGCAACTTTAGAGGCAAATGTTTTAGTGTTATATAAATATATGTATATAACAATAATAAAATATATTGCAATTTGTCAATCATCGGCCGAAAAGGATATTACTGGAAAAATACATTTAAAATCCGACAATGTGATGTTAGTATGTTATATGAGATAGATCAATAATAATGATAATAATAATAATAATAATAATAAGAAGAAGAAGAAGAAGAAGAAGAAGAAGAAGAAGAAGAAAAAGAAGAAGAAGAAATGTTTGATGCTACCACTGGCATAGCTATTATAGTTTCTGAACCCAATTAATTGGAGGTGTAAAAGTGACATGTATTTTTTCTTGGTTAATCTTAATCAGTACCACAGATTTGCTTGTCACCTGCTTCACTTTAACCACTTGGCTATGTTCCCTAGGATCTGACACAACGAGCGGAGAAGCGTGTTATATATATGTGTGTATGTGTGTGTGTGTGTGTATAAGTGTGTGTGTGTATACTTAGAATTACTCATAATTACTCTAATATGAAGAAAAAATAGACAAGACGAAAAATGTATTTAGTCTCATGGTCTTTTTCAATTTTTTTCTTTTTTTCAAAATAAAATCATTTCGATTGCTTTGAACAAGTCCGTCAGATAATGAAACGCATTGGCTAATATTAAGTACAGTTTCCCTCTTTTCGCTTTTTTGTTCATATATATATATATATATATATATATTTGTGTCTGTGTGTGCGTGTGTGTGTGTCCAAATATAGAGCCACCAAGGCGACTCGAGAGAGACACATATAGTTGTTTAAGAAAAAAACTGTTGGAGAAGTTTTGAGTTAACTTAGTTATCCAAACTAAACGTATTTCTAATCGGGCCCCATCTTAAAATTATGTTCTGCTTTTATCCAAATCTCTGAACACCTCGCATGCATACATTTGCATTAATGCAGTTGCTCCACAGGGCTCCATACTTGTACCTTATTTTAATCAACGACCCTCCGATGCCATCACTTCTTGGCACGGTAACTATGCTAATGACAAAACTATTTATCCCTGTCTTAATATTAAGCCTGATAGATTCGAACGTTATTTCTCCTGAGAACCAGTGTGTGAGTAGAAATGACTTTAGTTTATTCAGTGTAATTGACATCTGCCTTTATAGTTGATTTTCTAAGTACACCTCAGATGTGGCAAAAAGCCGAATGCCTGGAGTACACAGTAGGAAATCATTACAATTTGAATTACATTACTGTTTCTAAGAAATTCGGTGAAAAGAAAAATGGTTTCGAGAAAAGTTTCATTTTTGAAATGATGTGTCGTTTCATATTATCTATGTAGACGCCAAGTGTATATTACTGTTAGTGCTATGTCTGCATTAATATACTTTCAGGATGTTATATATATATATATATATATATATATATATATATATATATATATAATGCAAAGTATTTTAAACTGAGCAGGTTTATGCCGACTTCAATGTTTCGTGAGGACACTGTGATGATGTCTTCGCTAATCAGGGTTGTTTTTTTTTGTTTTTTTTAGGGGGAGAGAAAAATTTATTAATTCCTGATGTATGGATACATCGTAACGATGTTCTCACGAAAATTCTGATATCGTATGAACCTGCTCAGTTAAAAGGACACATTCCTCGCACTAAATCTATCAACGCTCTATCTCCCGATATTGAGCTTTTGAGCTCTGTGTGTGTGTGTGTGTGTGTGTGTGTGTGTGTGTGTGTGTGTGTGTGTGCAAACAACAATCTGCCAGGAAGAAACATCTGAGGCACTGAAATTGAGAAAAATTCATTAACAATACTTGTTTGTTTGTCTGATCTCGATATATGCATCTTCTGAATTACATAGACCCAAATACGCAGGCGCACATAAACATATAATACCACACGCTTATCTTTCCTGTGTGCCTTTACATGAAGGTGTTCCTGTGTGTGAGTGTGCATCCGTGTTGACGGGACAGACTTCAGTTTCCCATTGTACGCCGATGCAAAGACTAATTAGCGTAGACGGGAATGAAACAGATGCGATCACTGACCTTTATTGATAGAATCAGATAATTTATCGACAATCTTTAACAGTATTGACCTCTCTTTTCTTGTATTTGTCATATGAAACGAAATATTGTTAAAATTATCATTGAGCACACAATATTAATCCGGTGATTATGCTTAGACAAGGGAGAAGTTAGATAGATTTCAGCAACTCATACAAGTTTGCTATTATATATAACAAACTGTATTTTAAAGATTAACGCTTCAAACAAAAAAGACAGTAAAATAACTTTAATCGAACTGTTTCGTATTTTTCAAACAATCAACTCACGCTAAATGTGGTCAATGAATGAAAATTAATTCCTTCTTTTTATTAAAAATAAATATTACATTCAAGATGTAGTAATAACATATATTAACATAAATTTACAAGTATATATATATATATATATATATATATATATATATATATATATATATATATACTTGTAAAGCTAGACGAAACCAAATTTTCCATTTCTTCAATTACAACTCTATATTAAAATCTAAAATTATACATGATTTACTTCCAAAAATTTTTGTGACGTAAATTTCTCAAATCTTAACCGTCATTTTTTATTTTATTTTTTATTTCTTTTTTTATTTTTATTTTTTATTCTCTGTTTTTATTTTTTATTTTATTTCCATTCTGAAATATTACGGTTGCTAAGGAGATGTGAAATTTCTCTTAGGGATTTCATGTTGAAATGTTCATTCAATATTTTTGAATATTAAAAATTTATTTTATATTATATTGGCTCTGTAATGTTAATTACATTGAGCTCCCCTCCTGTATCATTTTTTAATATTAAAATTTTAATATTAATTAGGATCAGGTTTTTGGGATTTACTCTTCCTACTTTTCCGTTTGGATTAATGTATTTTAATAATAATAATAATAATAATAATATATATATATATATATATATATATATATATAAGTAGACTTGAAGACAACATATATAGGAAGCAGACTGTTTCATGCTAAACACATTCGTCAAGAAAATGTCAACATTTATTATATTTACCTGTCCATTATATTGAGCACTTTACCCCACAAATATAACATACCTTAAAACTATATTTTATCCTACTTATATATAAATATATCCAAATAATCGAAGTTGGAGAATGAACATAGCACCCGTATTTCTAGTGTTGGGGCCTCGGGGATATTTCGTAATTTGGCCTTGTGCCAAACACGTGCGAAGTACCCACAATTTAAATGTCAGAAGGTTGAATGTTGGATATTGGAATGATAAAATAATTTAATGTGTACATTAAAGTATCATTTTTTCATATTAAAATTTTAATGTTAATTAGGATCAGGTTTTTAGGATTTGCCTTCCTGTTTTTCCGTTTGGATTAAAGTATTTTAATAATATATATATATATATAAGTAGACTTTGGATTTAAGTATTTTAATAATATATATAAGTAGACTTTATTAACAGAATGACAAAATTGTAAGATGAAAAGTATAAGTGACATTTCGTTAACTGAAAACTATAACATATTTGTGAGAGGAAAAATGTTCATTGAGAAAATGCATGTAATTATGTAGTTAAAATTGTTCAAAGAGAAATGTAAGTATTTAAAATGTCCACAGAAGTTTAGAGTACATGTTTATGTAGTAGCAGAATGTAAAACATATGTTCTCCCCTCTTTTTGGTTATTGGACGACCGAGTGAGAGAGAAGGTTAAACAAATAGAGAAATTGTATTTAACGCATCCTGTTGTCCTAGTTGTTGTTGTTGTTGTTGTTACTCTCTTTGGCGGCGTGGAATGAAAATGAAGATTGGAAGAAAAGGTCAAAAGAAACTGTTACGAGCACTAACGTCCGGGTAGGTTTTTTGAGATTACTTTTGTTACATTGCTACAAGGTTCGTCAGCTAACCGCTCCTATGATGACTCATTTTGAGTGGTCAGCGACATGGTTTAAACAGTGAAGGTTCTCATGTTACGGACTCCAGCAGGCCTTTTCCTTTCTAGGTGTGAAAAAACGTCATATATGAATTTTCTATATTTAATCCAGAATTTTGGTTTTTACACTGACTTGTGATTTTTTTCTTGGTCTGGATTTTTCCAAAATCGTTTTAGTCATTTGAATCCACTGTTAAGGTTGTGCAATTTTACTTTGTTTGTTATAGTTGGCCTTTTCCAAAATTTTTAGTCCTTGTCTGAGTTTTCCAAAATGTTTTAATGGTTTGGATCCGATTTTGCGTGTGTGCAATTTTACATTTTGAGTTTTAGTTAGTTGCTGGATGATATAGAATTTGTAGTCTATACTAGTAACTTCGGACATAAAAATACGTATGCTAAGTTCATCTTCTCACTTCGATTGTTTAAAAACACGTTGGATTTCACCCCATATATTCAAATAATATATATATATATATATATATATATATATATATATATAATAGAGTGAGTTATTTACTTATTACCTAGATCAGTCAGATAAAACTTAAAGAATAGAGGAATATCAGACTAATAAGACTCTTTCCATACCAACATAGTTTTTTGGGGTGTAAATAAATCGTGTTTTCTTTTGACATGTAAACTATAGAGATCTGGCTGCAGTCGCTACATAAAATAGCCAATAAACTTTTAATTTTTTTAAATAGTTTTTTCAGGTTACTTTAAGTCCTATAATGTCCTTAATAGATTAAATTACTTGCAAATATTTATTATGAATCTTACCTATATCAAGAAAAATTAATAATATATTTCTACCTAAAGTGATGTGGTTTCCGGCGGTGCTTTATTTCTAGCTTTTACCGATATAAGATGAGTGAAGATGACACAGTGTTAATAACAGCCACAGAAAGGAACCTGCAAGTACTCCTTCAGAAGGTATTGAATGAAAGCGAGAAGAATGGACTAATTGCAAGAAGACAGAATATATGATTCAGTCTACAAAATGAAAAGCCAAACATGCAAATTACCAGTTGCAGATATGAAAACCAGTCAAGTACATTAATATGTGAGAAGTATTTTAAAGGAAGACCGAAAGAACGACACCAAAATCATAAGGATTGGAATAGCGAAATATGCTTTCTAACAGAAGAGTTTAATTCAGTTACCTTCACTTTGTTTATACTTTCATTGAAATTGCATCCACTCAACAAGAATCTTTATTGTAAAATGCTATAAAGAAATTAGGCCTGAATTGTTCCAGCAATTAGTGTTTTTCCTGCTAAACTTCCATATATTGCTACTCTTCAAAGCTTAATCGTCTCATAATAATTATTTTGTTTTCTGTCTTTCAGAAAACAAAAATAAACTACCAGCCAGACAATAATCTTTAATAGGAGGTTTGGTTTTAGGTAGTTTTATTTAATAATAGATTTTTTAAACTACCATGTATGAGTCAAGGGCTGGAAATTTTAGGTCTGTATTAGGATTAGAAAATTATGGTATACTAAGTTATGTTGTATTGAGAACAATTAAATTGTCATTTTTTAAAAATAATTTTAGGAAAATAATTTTCATTTTTTAATTATGTTAGAGTATAAGTTATAAATGAAACATTGTAATTAATTAAATTTTAAAGAAAATTATTTTGTCTGAATAAGGTACATAGAGGGACCACACAATACTTAAAGAGGTGAATAATTTTTAACAGCAAGTTTCAATAAGAAACTTTTTTGTAAAATTATACAAAGTAATTAAGCCTGAACTGTTCCAGCAATTAGTATTTTCCTGCTGGGGTTCCATATCTTACTACTCTTCAATGCTTAATTGTCTTATATAATAATTATTATGTTTTCTGTCTTTCAGAAGACCAAAATAAACTACCAAGGCATAGTTTTCTTCTTTTGAACAATACATTGTTCATTTGGGCCGGTAATTGTGAAAATCATTTCAGTCATTCGTGACGTAATAGTGGGAAAATGCCTACATTCATAAGTGCACATGTGAGAGCCATTATTTTTTTTTTGTTTTGTGTTTTTTAATGTTGTGGACATTACTTATATCAGGTGTATTCTCGCTATGGTCACGGATTTTGTAACTTAATTCGTTGTTTGGTCGGTTTTATCTGGCTTGTTACTTTCATTCGTTCTTACTCTCTTTGATTCCATTGTTATGAAGTTTTTTATAATCTCGATATTGGTTTTTATGTCATCTATTTGCTTTGAAGTACATTTCATAGATGGCTTTCTGCTTGCTTGCCATATTACATAATTCTTCACAGTGAAAGCTAATTGATTGTTTGATTTTATGCCTAGGATTGTCCAAGCTGCATAAAATTTACAATGAAATCCTGTAATATACGCAAAGCATTATTTGACATAATGCCGTGAGCCGACACGAAGTTGCTTACCTTGGCGATAACAATTTTAAAATAGTGATCAAGCATAGTGATGCTTCTCAACGTCGATGATCAGGAGAAGGGATTCAGTCAGCATGATTTGAAATTAATGAAATATGTTTACGTATTAGTACAGTGCTTACGGTCATATCATGTTGATCACCGAAGTTAAACAACGTTGAGCCTGATCAGTACATAATGGGTAATCGCTTGGGAATACCAGGTGCTGTAAGCGTTTAGTGACGGATGTGCGTTGTAGTCCAGTGGATATTAGTTCGGAAAGAGAAATCGGTGAGCCGAGTTCTAATTACAGTTGAATGCCCTGCATTCACTTACTCATTGGTACCCTTGGGAAAGTTATCGGTTAAATAACTTGGGACCCTGCCCTTAAACAAACCCCAGTGAATCTTCCTCCAAAGTAAATCCCAATGAATCTTCCTCCAAAGCAAATCCCAATGAATCTTCCTCCAAATCAAATCCCAATGAATCTTCCTCCAAAGCAAATCCCAATGAATCTTCCTCCAAAGCAAATCCCAATGAATCTTCCTCCAAAGCAAATCCCAATGAATATTCCTCCAAAGCAAATCCCAATGAATATTCCTCCAAAGCAAATCCCAATGAATATTCCTCCAAAAAGGAGGAATCCGGCCCAACCCGACTAGGGTGAATGCAGCTTGCAAACATAGTACAGTACTAATGTAGTGAAAATAAACTGACCTGTAGCATCTTATTAAAAAGATTCGTTCCGAAAAGTGCTTCTTCTAACATTCTAGTCAGTTAAGTGACCTACGTGATACACGCTTGGGTGATCATGTCTCGAAAAAGAGATGACTGACTGAGCAGCAGATTATCCAACAGTAGTTTGCTATTACTTTCTGCGCTAGACTGGTTGTCAGCCAAGTTTATAGAACCCAATCTATCCTGCTTTTTAACACATAACTGGAGGGAAGAAACGGATTAACACCTGTCCCAAGGTCATTTGAGCGTAACTGAATGCAAGTAATTCCATTGGAATTCGATCTCGGCTCCCTGATTTCTCGTTCCAAGTCGACATCCACTGCACCATAACGTACAGCCAAACACAGATTCCAAACACAGATCCTGAAAAGAAATCCCATATAATTCAAACACCTTTACTCAAAATCGTCTCAATCGATGATTTTTGAAAATTCTGAAAAAAAAAGACCTAACCTATTTATAAATGGAACTTTTTCTCTGTGTGTGTTTTTGCGTGTGTGTGTGTGTGTCTGTGTGTGTCTGTGTGTATCCGTTTCCTATAGACTCCGAAACGGCTGAACCGATTTTCTTCGGGTTTTGCTCTAAGTAGGTATAATTGTAGTTCTTAGTCTCAGCCATGATACCATTTAATCAGAGAAATTATTTAGCCTTCAAAATTCAGTTTACGACGAAAAATACTTATTTGATATCGATACCAGGAAATCAAAATTTGACTTACATCCATTCATTTTTCTTTCAGTCTACAGTTTCGCTTTAATTGGAAACAACTATTGCTTTTTAGTCTTTCGCAACAACGTCCAAAGAGTCTGAGCTCCAAGACCATGGATTAGTTTTAAAGCTTTCATTACACCCGAGCAACGCCGGGCTATACTGCTAGTTTTAAATAAAAACATCGAGCTGAGTCATATTTATAGAAACCGATCTCATAAGAAGGTCGCTAAACCGTATATGACTTACGGTTACCGTACGATCACCGAAGTGTTGTAAGCGTTGTTGTGCGCGTGGTGCAATGGATAATTGCTTGAAATAGTTAATCAGAGAGCTTTCCAGTTCCTTTCGGGTTTGATATATTCAAATATGCGCAAATACCCTTGGAAAATGTATAAATTCACCATTTCTTCCTAGATAAATGTAACTTAGTAAAAGTTTTATAACTAAATAATTACTGATTTTTAAAAAAATTCCTACAATCTGAAAAGATATTATGGCCTTAAATAACTTGCAAAGTTTGATAAACCGTAGAAAACGAGTCAGTCAATCAACTTAAGAGATGAAATGCACTTAACCAGATTTTCTAGCCGACATACCGTTATGCAAAATATTCGGCGCCTCTTTTACTATCATGTCAAGGAAAAATCTGTGATGAAGAGAAACTTTTTTTTTAATCATCTCACGCCAAGCAAGGCATTCCACTGCCACTATTGCGCATGGGGCTACATAGGGGAAGGTAAAGAGAAGGAGTGGTTATACATAGGGAATGTCAGGAGGAAGGTGACAGTTGAGTAAGGATAGCGAGGATGAGGGTTGGGCAGATGGGAAGAGTGTTTGATAGAATGGGAGCAGGTTAGTGTGTTAGGAGGTGTCTATTGACCTTACATTTAAGCTCCTGGAGATTGTAGCCGTCATGGAAGCAATCGTTTGGAAAAGAATTCCACAGTCGGGAAGTGCGAGGAAAGAAACTGTTGGAGTAGAAGTTACGGCTGCATTTTATCGGTTTCACTGTAAAAGGGTGGGATCTAGTTGCTAATCTACTATCTCGTGCAAATTCGTATTTAGGGGGCACCAGTGATCTAAGTTCATCGGAGCAGAAGCCGTGAAAGTATATATAGAAGAGACACAGGGAAGCCACGTCGCGCCGGTGGGAGAGAGACTGCAGACGGTCTGCCAAGTTAAAAAAATCTGTGATGAAGAGAAACTGCTTTGAATAATAACTTAAGAAAGTAAGAAATAACTTTTTTTTTCCAGTGTGATATTTATGATAATTATTTTTTTCTTATTATCAAAGGAGCCGAACAAACTTGTATCTGATTTCAAATCCTTTCAGCTGACAAGTCGAATTAATGCAAACAGATTTCACTACTTAGACACAAAAGAAAGGAACACTAATAAAAATAAGACATGTTTATTAATTTTACACTTTCTAACATGCTATATAGCTTTATATAGGTATAAAGATAAATTTTTACTTATATATGTCCAGCTTTTTCTGTTTATGCAATTCAACGACGGTTTCCGAAAATCTTAATTCAACAAGATTTACTAAACTTAGTAGAAACTATTAAACGTGGACTAAAAAAGTTGTTTTTCTCCTAAAGCCGTCACTTAGTAATAACTTTTTAACCGTGCCATTGAAATGGTTTCTCACGCGAATTTGCTAAGAATTACTCAAAGCCAGGCTTCAACAGATAATGACTAAATTTATTTTTATCTGACACAAGTTTACAAATGCTATGCACACACAGAGAATTGACCTTTTTATATTAGTATTGATATTTTAGTCTTTTTTTAGGCCGTCTGAAGATCGAGATGTAATGTGAGTTTAAAGGAAAATCCATGATTTAGTCGGAGCTGTCCTGTCCTCACTTGTATTTCATGATAGAATTCGAAAGAGTCTGCGCGTCCTAATAGGTGTTTAATTATTTTCAATCTTACAATATTTTTATCACCGTTTACTGATGAGCTATACTCTTTAGTTCCATCTGTCTAGGCCTTTACAACTACGACCCGACACGCCACGAATTCCATTAATAAGAAAGATGTACTACCTGACAGCTTTTTTCCAAGAACTGCTGTTTTCACAATAGATTCCCAATAGGATATATTGCCAATCATCAAAATTATGATCTATTCAAGACTAGGATCAACCGTTTTCTTTCCTCCATAAAACTAATGAAATTCACTTTTTGTTTGCAGCTATACATAACCAAACATTAACTCTCTAAAGCGAGTAGCTGCCTGGTGTTTTCTTTTTCTTCTTCTTTTTCTTCTTTGGGCCATGTCTCATCAGGACGTACGCGATCAAGACCTTCCAGGTGTTCCTATTCCTGGCAGCACTTAACACGCTTTCTCCTGTAACCCCACCCAAACCCCATTTTGCCATCCACCTGCTCAGGCTCTTAAAATATGGTATCCGCTGCTTTCTCCTGTCTTTCTTTCCCTTTATCTAACCTATGAGCATCATATTCTCCTAGGCTTTCTTTCCTCATCACATATCCCAGGAACTTCAGTTGTCTTTTCCATATGCTCAGTACTAACCCGTGCAACCAGACTGGCAACTGGGTCCCACCCATTCACAGTCAGGTTAGGCAAATGCAGACGACAATTCTACTCCTACAGCTTCCTCTCTCGCACTTCCCGCCTGTGGAACTCACTCCCGGATTCTTGCTTTCCTGACGGCTATGACCTCCAGAAATTTAAAAGCAAAGTTAATACTCACCTACTAACCACTGGACTCTAGTTCTCTCCCCTCACCTGTATAATCTTCACTTTCTCTCCGCCCATGTATCTGTCATTGCACCTGCTTTCTCAGCTTTCTATTGTTCCTTTCTAACTAGCTTGTACTCCTCACTCTTTTCTAATTAATCTTTCTACATTTATGTAACCCCCTGCACATCAGTGGCGTTTCTGCCTTGCTCGGGGTGAAATGATTAAAAAAAAAAATTAATTTCCTTTTCGTTTCCATCTTTTCTAAAACCTCATCATTGCTCACATGCTTAATCTGTGATAATCGTAGCATCCTTCTGTAGGACCACATTTCAGTTACTTCAGGTTTTTCCTTCATCTTTGAAGATACTGTTCAGAATTCGCTGTTATATTGAAGAACAAACATTACCTAGCAATCCAGTACTCTCTTCTTTGTTTCTAGCGAAATGTTTTGTCTCTGAATACTCTGCTCAGCTTCAATAATGCGTCTCTTTCCATGCTGATTCACCTTCAGATCTCAGTGTTGCGCTTTCCGTCTTTCGTTGGAACACATCCTAGGCATTAATTTTTTCTAAATGATTGATTTGTTATCCCCAATTCGTAATAAGCATTTTCGGCTTTTCTGTTTGCTCATGACCATGCATTCAGTTTTCTTGTAGTTTATTTGTAGCCCTTTTTTAGATCTTCTTAGGAGGTTCTTATAGTGGAACATCCTGCCATCCCCGAGAATAGAATGCTCTAGATTATAAGAGACTGTGACGAGCGGTGCGAAGAGTAGGCAAACGTCTTAGGCAAAGGTATTCTCTATATGATAGTTTATTCCGCTCCTACTCGTTGATTTCTTATCTGTATCTTATTATTAATTGTACAGTAGTACAATAAATCCGTTATATCGCATTCCTGTGTTGACTACTATTCTTCCACTAATCTTTACACTGATATTACTTTCCGGGATATATCAGTTGTCAACAATGACAAAATCTGTCAACTCCTGCAACACCAAATCTAAATCCACCATTTTCTGTCTGAAATTGATAAACACAAAATTCTAAGTTCTTCAAGAAAAAAATTGATTGAGCAAATTCAACTACATTTTTCAAAAGCTAAGGCGGACCAGTAGTGCTACTTCGAACCGATAGAACTCGTCAACACAGAAAGTCATTTTATTTAATAGAAGAAAAGCCCTAATTTTAAATTCCCGTTGCCTTGTCGTGATATCCAACCATGAAGAAAGCTATGGAAATGCAGAGTGGCTTCCCCAAAGTTGTTGGTTTTTGTTATAGTGGAAAATCCTGCCATCCCCGAGAATGGGATGCCCTAGGCTATAAAGGGCGGTGACAAGCGATAGAAGGGAGATCAACCGTCTTAGGCGAAGGCATTCTCTATTTGATAGTTTATTCTGCTCCTACTCGTTGATTGCTTATATGTATCTTATTGTTAATTGTACAGTAGTACAATAAATCAGTTATATCGTATTCTTGTCTCGAGTACCATTCTTCCACTAATCTTTACACTGATATTCATTTTCGGGATTATATCATTACCACATAAAAATGAAATAAAACATTTTTCATATTGATATTTTCATTAATATTCATCTTAATATCTTCGACTTTTCATAGTGTCTATCAGAATAACGCTCCATGATTGTAGAGAGCAGAGCAGGTCGGCGATTTCAGAGCTTCAGTATTACCTCGTAACTGACTTCTTTCTTCTTTTATGTACCTTGTCTCTTCACGACGTAGGCGTTCATGGCCTTCCATGTCTCCCTATTCCTGGTGGCTCTTGGCACGCTTTCTCCTGTAACTTCTCTCAGCCCCCGTTCTGTCATCGACCTGCTCAGAGTATCAGGTTCTTCAAGCCCTCCTACCTCATCGCATGTCACAGGAACTTTATTTGTCTCTTCCTGATGCTCAATATTAATTTCCTTTTCGTTTCCCTCATTTCCAAAACCTCATCATTGCTCACATGCTCGGTCCACTGCTGCATCAAGTTTTCCCATATTCGAATATTCTCGCATCTTTCCCACCTGCTTCGTTACTCAAAAGTATATATATATATATATATATATATATGGTTACTTTGCAAGTTGAACAAAAAATATCAGAAATGATCAGGTGAATATTTTAGCTAACGGAGGGCGGCATTAAGACACGTAATAAAGGAAAGATTTATTTTAATCTCTGAAGTGCATCAGGAAGAAAAAGTTTCCTCCAAATAAATTTTTTCGTATTGTATCTTTTTTTTCTGCTGCCTAATCTCTGCTAAACAATCCTGAAATGTCGACAGCATATAATTCCCTATGTTTTTTTAGCATCTTGTGATTTCTAAAAAAGCTGTCATCTTAAAGGTTGGACAATTTCTGAAAAGTCAAGATCGCAATCTGCCGCTGCTGTAGCTTCGGCAGTTGATCAAGCTGAAGGTCATTTGTTGTATTTGTTCCTGGCGTTAGTGTGCATTTTTTTCTATTGCTGATCTATTTTATGCGCATAGTTTGTTTATTTCCATCTTCTGTAGTTACGATTACATATTTTAACCATTAAATTTAGAAGGTCTTATTTTGCCGTAGTTTTATTAAAACAGATTTTCTTTGCTTTTTTTTCAATCGATTTTCTCCCTTCTATCATTTTTTCATTCGACATTTTTGTTTTTCTTTCTATTTTCGTTCATTTTATTTTTTTCTCATAAAATATTTATTTTGATTGTTTCTGCTTTTTATTTATGCATCCCATTTTCTCTTCCATCTTGTTTTCTGCTCGTATAGAATTCAATACATCTTTACTTTTATGTTGGGTCCTGGGTATAACGGTAAACTACATCCGGCAGCTAGGCCTCTGATTGAAAGGTTGTGATGAGCATGAAACCACCTCTTAATTGTTGTTATTCTCTGACCCGGAGTCGTAGCACCTGTTAGGGTCCCAGCTATGGGCAAATAGTTAACCCTCAAAACAACATGAAAGTATGAAAATACTTTTATAGAAATATTATATAAAAATGTTTACATAAAAAAGACTTTTATAGAAAAATATACATTATTGAAGGAAAAAGATATTGTCATCACACATTTTTGAAGGAAAAAAATTATTGCTCTAATACATATTTGAAGGAAAAAAATTATTACCAGCATTACATTTTTGAATACAAAACTAGGAGATATCTTCAGTTTTCTAAAATAAAGAGAAATAAAAGAAAAAGAAAAAGTTTTCATCAAAATCTGACTAAATCAACATTCTCACTAAAACCGAACATTAAAAAAAACCCTTGAAACTGACTTGGTAGACCGCTTGCAGTCTCTCTCTCACCGGCGCGACGTGGCTTCCCTGTGTCTCTTCTATAAATACTTCCGTGGCTTTTGCTCCGATGAACTTAGATCACTGGTGCCCCCTAGGTTCGAATTTGCACGAGATACTAGATTAGCAACTAGATCCCACCCTTTTACAGTGAAACCGATAAAATGCAACCGCAACTTCTACTCCAACAGTTTCTTTTCTCGTACTTCCCGACTGTGCAATTCCCTTCCACATGACTGCTTCCCCGACGGCCTCAATCTCCAGGAGTTTAAATGTAAGGTCAATAGACACCTCCTAACACAATAACTCGTTTCCATTCTTTCAAACACTCTTCACATCCTCCCAACTAACTATCATCCCCAACTTCTGACATTTTCTATATCTAACCACTCTTTTTATTTACCTTCCCCTATGTAGCCTCAAGCGCAATAGTGGCAGTGGAATACCTTGCTTGGGGGTGAACTGATTAAAAATAAAACACCTTTTTGGAATTAAATAACCCACAGAGGTTGATATGCCGTTAAACTCAAACTTAAAGTCAAACTCAAACTTAAAGTCAAACTCAAACTTAAACTTTTATGTTATTTTTTCTCCTTCTTTCTTCTACTTCTTTCATCTTTCTTCACTTTCTGTCTTATCTTTGTCGTCTTTTAATTTCTCATGTCATTTGATACTATTTCTATCTTCCGCTTATTTTTTTACATTTTTCCTTAATTTGTTTTTCTTTTTTTACTTAATTCTTAACTTGCTTCGTTCTTTGAGTTTTCTTCCTTTCATTGATTCTTTCGTTCTTTCTTTCTCTCTTTTTTCTATACGTCAGCCGTTATACATCTTTGTTTCTCTTCTTCTCAGTTATGTTTTTGATTTTGTACGTAGGTCTTTTTTATCAAACTTAAATGTTCATATTTCTATACGCCCTCTTTTTTCTATTTCGTTTTACTACCTTCTTTTCTCTGTATCTTCGCTAATATATATATATATATATATATATATATATATATATATATATAAGAAAGAAAGAAAGATATATAAATATATATTTTTTTTCTTTCTTTCTTTTGTTTTTTCTCCTGTTTGTGACCCTTCTACACATCTCTACTTCTATTCATTTTTTGCTTTTCATTGTTTAGATAAAATGAACACATGTATATATTAGAGATAAGGAAAGAAGATTGATCATACAGATGGATCCTCAAAATTTTCTTTGATATAATTTAATGCGACAGAAGCCTTCTCCGTTATAAAAGCTTTTCCTATGTTTTAAAAGCTTTACGCAGGAAATGTCTTATTTTTCAGAATTACCTTCACACACACACACACACACACACACACACACACACACAGGCATACATATATATATATATATATATATATATATATATATATATATGGTATGTCTGTATGTTTTTGTGTGTTTGTCTGTCACCATTCTAACGAACCCTACTTCTCTGAAAGCCTTGGTCCGATTTCAACCATAATTGGGTCTCTTGTCGATCATGACATGTAACTTTGATGTACGGAAACATTTTTCGAATTGATTTAAAGGGTACAGCAGAAATCACTATAACGCATAGAATTTACGAACTCTTCTCTTTTTAGACGTCTCATGCGAATTCTAGCAAAATTGAGTAACTTGTAAATCATGGTCTGAACTTTTGATGTACACAAAAATTTTACGAATCATTGGACAGGGTTTGTCAAAAATCAAAATTCACACAAATTCAACCAAAATCAAGACATTGGTAGATCAAAATCTGATGCCTTGATATGCGAACAAAAATTTCAATTGACACAAAGGGTATTGCAAAAATTAATGGAAAAGTTTGCTTTTTGCGATCGTTTATTTCTCCAAACGCTTAGTTGTATTCCAACAATAACCGGGTCTTGTTTGTAATTTCTACCTTATCATATGCCATAACAATTTCACGTTTTCTCCAAGATGCCAACCCCTCCGATGTTGCAGGGATAATCCATAAACTTCTGCCTTACAACGCCATCGCATCAACGTACAGACTCCCGTGACGTCCGTCCCCACCCAGTTCTTCCAATTGTACATACATCATTCTCGTTTATAGGTGAAATTGACCAGGCATGAATCTCGTTTTACAAATACAACAAAAAACCATATTTACTTCAAATTTACGCGTCACGGTAGTCTCATACTGGATCTCTTTAAATAAGCAATTGACCTTATCATTTCAACATAACCACTAAAAAATCCCCGAGCAAATCCGGGCTTTATATCTAGTTTACTATATTTATGATATCGAAAACATTGTGTTTTTGCATACTTAATATCTGTGGTGGTATTTCTGCATTAATAAAACCTTGAATCTATCGTTTATATTTTCTGCCAAATAAAGGTTAAAAACTTTAGAGAGTGCTATCTAACCTTGTTTCTAACAAAAGCATTCACTGATTTCAAAACCGTAAAGATGACAAAAATAAACCACCACACACGCACACGCACACACACACACACACACACACACCACACACCACACACACACACACACACACACACACACACACACACACACACACACACACACACACGTGACAGCCTATTTCGTTGTTTTCTCAGTACCGCAACTGACACATATTTGTTCTAGAGCTCAATATAGAAAAAAATGGTCAATTATGACACCATTTAGCATGTCAGACATTAGTTACCTGCACGAACCCTGTGCCTCACACCACAATACTACCTCTACACCTTCGCTAGATTACGCTCTGTATCCGTTGGACTATTCGACAAGTGGTAATCTATGAGCTTCTAGCAAAGGATCAAACCATCACTGCGGACCTGTACTAGCTACAGTTGGAAATGAAGTGGGTGGCCACATACAGTATACGGCTACTTGCCTGAAAGGCAGTGTGCCATCTACATTACTCCCCCGATATTACTCTAAGAGATTACCACCTCTTCGATTCCCTGACAATCAACTTCGTAGGAAATGCTTCACTAATGTGAGAGACTTGCGACAGGTACTTACAGACTTCTTTGTGACTAAGCCACTTCATTTTTACTGGCAGGGCATTGCGCTACAGGAGGCATGTTGACAACGGTTTTTGGATGCCGATGATGATAACACTGAAAACTAACGTTATGTCATATTTGCTGCATAGCTTTTTTCTGATAAATAAGAAACGGCAAGGAATTGTTGGATATTTTGTATATACTAGGTATCATAAACTTACACTATTTCCCGGGGAATGTGTTTACATATAAAGCTGGAAGAACGAATCAAAGATAATATAATATCGAAGACAAAAGTGTGTGAAATAATGATAGTTTGATGCATTGAATGCATAACTTTATTGTACATACCTGTCTATACTTTTGAGGTGAGGTGTTGAAATTATTATGATTTTTTTTAATCGTATCACCCCGAGCAAGGCGGTAACGCCACTGATGTGCAGGGAGGTACATAAGAGTAAAAAGATTAAGTAGAAGAGAGTGAAGAGAAAGACAAATCAGTTAGAAAGGAGCAAGAGAAGCATGGGAATACAGGTGTGATGACAGTTACAAAGGTGGAGAGAAAGGACAGGATATACAGGGTGGTGAAGAAAGAACTGGAATTAAGTGGTAAAGAGATGAATATTGACATTGCATTTAAATTCCTGGAGATTGTAGCCATCAGCAAAGCAAGAATATGGAAGCGAGTTCCACAGGCGGGAAGTGCGAGAAAAGAAACTGACACGATTTATATTGCTGTATTTATTTAAACTAGTTACTTAATTAATTATCATTATTTACATTATTTACATCTTTGTTGGCATATTCATCATCGTGAATATAGCAAAAAAGATGAGGACAACAATCCGAACAATGTAAATATTGTTAATAATTCTTTGTGCACAGATTGCTTGTCAATTTTCATACTGTGACATATATTTAATTCAAAATTCTTTTTTTCTCTTTTTTATAATGTAGGAGATTTAAATTGCCATTTTTATAGTTTTCATTGAGTAAATAATTAAACTGAAAATAAGAATATAACAACAACTTTACAAATTATTTCTTATTGTTCTTTACCAGATTTGCATATACGTTCGTGCAATGTTTCCCAGATTGTTCAATTCTTAATTAAATGGATATTCTTCATTTAAACACTTAAGCATCTAGGTCTACTTATCTCGACTTGGATCAATAATTTCCGCAATTTTCATAACTATCTAACTTTGTCAATCGGAACAACAATAATACTTGTCTTTAGCGATTGCTTTTATGACCAGTTACGTGCTGTCTATAATTAATATTCCTTGTATGCGCTGTGCGAATTTTAATTGTTTAGCTTACGTCATTATCACGTTGAAACATCGGTTCTCCTAAGATCCACAAGTTTAAGAAACGTCGAGCCTGGTTAGTATCTAGATGGGTGATCGCTAAGTAATATCGGTGCTATAAGCTTAGCGGCCCAGTGATTTAATGAATAACGGAATAGTAAATTGGAGATCCGAGTTCAAATTCCTGTTAGATCCTTTATACTCAGTTAAGTACCATACATGATACACGCATTGGGCGATCATGTCTCAAAAGAGAGATGACTGACTGGGCAAAAGATTATCCCACAGTCGATTCCCATTATTTTCTGCGGTAGACTGTTTGCCAGCCAAGGCTATAGAACCCAAGCTGTCCTGTGATTTAACCCATAACTGGAGGGAAGATACGGATTAATACCTTTCCCAACGGTATTTGTGCGTTAGTGATTGCAAGGAATTCAACTGGAATTCTAACTCGGCTCCTCGATTCCTGCGTCGATATTCATTGCCCCACAACACACAACGCACAACTTTATACTCACGCACGCGTAAATGCACTTGGGCAAGATATGTATTTATCTCTACTCCGCAGGTATGATTTAATTAGAATATCACGTATCAATAAATAGTGATTGTTTTAAATACGTTCTTAAAGCAATCTAAAAGTATTTTCTGGTTTATATAAATTGCATAACGTTGATAAACCGTAGAAAACAAATCAATTAATTTAACTATTCAAAGCAGCGCATTCCATCAAATAATAATCAATATTTTTTGTATCTCTAAGCACCCCTCTGCCATCTATTTGCTCAGACCTAACAAGTACGTCTAGCACTGCTTTCTACTGTCTCTCTTTCCATTTATCCGACTTGTGAGTATTAAGTTCTCTAGGCCCTCATTCCTCATTAAGTGTCCCAGATACCTCATATGTCTCTTCCTGATATTTAGTATGAGTTTTCTTCTCGTCTGAATCCTTTCCAACACCGCATAGTTTCCCATGTGCTCCGTCCATGGATATCCTCAGCATCCCTCTGTAAAACCACATTTCTGCTGCCTCAAGCCTCTCCTTCATCCTTGATGAGATCGTCAAGCATTCACTTTCATACAGATATCGCATAGCAATACAGCACTCTTTTTTTTGTTTTTAATGAGATTTTCCTGTCTTTCAGTACTCTGGTTAGCTTCTAAAATATGTCTCTGGATATGACAATACGTCTTTGGATCAACATGTCGCAGTTCTATCCTCTGTCAAAATACTTCCCAGGTATTTGAATTTTGACACTAGCCCAAAAACAGTACAAGACTCCACATGTTATCTTCTAAGCTTTATTGGTTGACTATTTCTATAAAGGTTCCGGCCTCCAGCCCCGTAATCAGTTCTTTCTAACAGACCTCTGACTCGGCTAATTACCGCCCTATCAGCCTCTTACCGATCTTTGGCAAAGTGTTCGAAGCCATCATCAACGCCGAGGTGGTACAACATCACACAGCGCATAGACTCTTCTCTGACAAACAGTATGGCTTCCGCTTCATCAGGTCTACATTTGACAGAGCCTGGCATACTGACCTTCTATGCAAGATGCAGGGCTATGGTATAACTGGACAATTGTTTGACCTAATCCAGTCATTCCTTTCAAACCGTACAATAAGGGTGATATTGAACGGACAAGCCTCCCAGTAGTATCACATGAATGCGGGTGTCACTCAAGGCTCTATTCCATGTCCTACGCTTTTCCTTATCTATATTAACGATCTCCCTGATGTAATAAGAACCCAAGTGGGCATATATGCTGAGAACACTACGGTTTATTCTCGTCTCGATAAAAAATCTACCGAGGTTGAAAAAGCAAACCTCGCTGCCGATCTTGAAAAGGACCTCCAATCCGTGGTGGTCTGGGGCAAGAAATGGCTCGTAAATTTTAATGCTTCCAAAACGAAGCTGCTATCTAATAACCACCACAGACAATCGTTCCTCCCACCCATTAACATGGATCAGGCTTCTCTCCCTGAAAGCGAAACGCAGCGCCTCCTCGGGTTAACACTCACCCCAGACCTCAAGTGGAATAACTATATAGAATCCATAACTAAATCTGCTGCTAAGAAAGTAGGTTCTCTGTGCAGGGCCAGGAAGTTTATTCCCGTCCCAAACAATCTTGCACATATACAAGTCTACTATCCGACCGTGCATTGAGTAGTGCTGCCATATCTAGTCTGGTGCTCCTGCTATGCACTTATGTGTCCTTGATCGAATCTAACGGAGAATCTGTAATGTGATCAATCCCTACTTGGCAGCTTTCAATACAGTCGCTTTCTCACCGACGTAGTTTGGCTTCCCTGTGTCTCTTCTACAAATACTTTCACGGCTTCTGCTCCGATGAACTTAGCTCAGTTGTACCCTCTATATAAGAATATTCTCGAGCCACAAGATTAGCAACTAGGTCCCACCCTTTTACTGTGAAACCAATAAATTGTAAACGCAAATTCTACTCCAGCAGTTTCTTTTCTTGCACTTCCCGACTGTGGAATTCTCTTCAGCAGACTTACTTTCCTGATAGTTACAATCTCCAAGAATCCAAATGTAAAGTCAATAGTCATCTCCTGTCTCACTAACTTACATCCTCTCTCTCATGCTTTTCTACATCCACCCCACTCTCATCAGTACTCTCTTCTCTCTCCTAAGCTCTTTCTGACACTCCCTGCAACCTCTCACTCCTCAACATTCTACTTATGTAACCCCCTGTAAAACAGTGGTAGTAAAATGCCTTGGTTGGGACGACACGATTATAAAAAAAAGCTCTATGTTTATTACGTACTGATAACATTGAAAACTAGCAGTATATTACTAAATACTGTTGACAGCTAAATTTACAAATTTCTGTTTGTCATAGTAAATTCAAATTAGGTCAGCGATTAGTTTTAGATCTTTAATCAATGTTCACAACTTTCTGGTTTTCCGGCCATATGTTCTGGAATCACTAATTCAAGTACAATAACTGAAGTTAAACAAGATCGAGTTCAGTCAGTACTTAGAGTGGTCGCCGTTTGGGAATACCAGTTGCTGTAAAAAGGTAGCTGGAAAAAGTATTTCATTTGAATAGATAAAAAATGCTACGGTATGAATTTTGGATTTTTAAGAAAATCTCTACAAATATAGCGGATGCACCATCCCAGATGGAGGCAATATTATTAGAAGTAGAAAGGAAAATACATTAAATGAGGAAATATATTTTAGTATGTGAATGTGTTTCTTTTCATATGTTACCAAAAATCAATACTATGTGATTCTATGCAATGTAATTTACCGAAATTTATTATAATGTTTTTAATACTTTTTTTTAAAATCGTGTAGCCCCAAGCAGGGCATTTTACTGTCACTTTTGTGCAGGGGGGTTTATATAGGAGAAATGTTATGTGCTTTGATTTTAATAAAATATTTCTTTTTGTTGTCTTTTTCATGCCGCCTAAGAGAGGATGACTGAAAAAGAAATTTTTGTTTGGAAAACAGATTTTGAAATCCTAGTTTTCAATTATTTTTGTCACGACGGATTAAAGCGATATTACAATGCTAGACATTTGTTTTCGTGTCTAGATTTCTTCAAATGTCAGGCTAATGAATGGAATTGTTTTGTTCTCATATCCTTTTTTCTTTTGACTTTTGATGGTTTCTCTGACGTCTGACGTTTAATATTAATATCGCAATTGAAAGGTGTTATTTTAAAGAGAACACAGAAATAGCTCAATTAATGCAACTACATTTTTATTTTATTTCTTCTTCTTCTATGTACCTTGTCTTTTCAGGACGTAGGCGATCATGGCCTTCCACGTCTCTGTATCCCTGGTGAATCTTAGCACGATTTCATCTGTTACACCACGCAAACCCCGTTCTGCCATTCACCTGCTCAGACTAGTCAAATACTTTACACGTTGTTTTCCACTGTCTCTCATTCCCTCTACCTGGCCTGTTTGTATCGGATTCTCTAAGCCTTCCTTCCTCATTGCATGTATCAAAAACTTTAGCTGTCTCTTCCTAATGCTCATTATTAATTTCCTTCTCGTTTCCATCCTTTCCAAAACCTCATCATTGTTCACATGCTCGATCCATGATATTCGCAGCATACTTCTGTAGAACAACATAAAAGCTAAATATTGCCATACATTCCACAAATATTTTCAATGCTCTAACATATTTTTCTTTATAATCATGTAAGGCAGTTTAGGTGAAGAGGGCTACACAGAAGTAAAGTTATGAGAAAGAGTGACAAGTTATATGGAGTGTCAGGAAGTGAGTAAGAGAAGAATAAGAATACTGATGTGAGTAGAGTGCACGGAGAGGAAACAAGTTAGTGAGATAGGAGGTGACTATTGACTTTACATTTAAATTCTTGGAGATTATAGCTGTCGAGGAAAGAAGTAAACGGAAAGGAATTCAGAAGGCGGAAAGTGCGATAAAAGAAGATGTTGGAGTAGAATTTGCCTTTACATTTTATTGGTTTCAAATTAAAAGGGTGGGATCTAGTTGCTAATATTGTGGCTTATATATAGGGTGTACCAGTGAGCTAAGTTTATTCGAGCAGAAACCGTGAAAGTATTTGTAGAAGAGACACAGGGAAGCCACATTGCGCCGGTGAGAAAGTGACAGTATGAGCTGCCAAGTCAGGATCGATCACATTACAGATTCTACGTTGATTTTGTCGAGGACACCTAGTATTCCATGCCCGGGCGGATGATATATATATATATATATATATATATATATATATATATATATATATCTGCAGGATTGTTTCAGATGGGAAAAACTTCCTGGCTCTGCACAGAGAACCTACTTTCTTAGCAGCGGATTTAGCTATGGATTCTATATAGTCATTCCACTTGAGTTCTGTTGTGAGAGTTAATGCAAATTTATTTGAGCCTCTGTCTTGTATATATTGCATAGAAAATTTGTCGATCATTAAAAGGATGTTTATGTGAATGAAAAGTAATGTTCAAGCAAATATTTTGAGGAAGTTAATGTTAAAGCTTATCATTAAAGAAAAAGTATCACGTGTCAAAACTTTGTTCGGCTTCGAATTTGTTATACGCGATTCTACTCAGCCATCAACCTTCACAAAAGAAAACTTATATCATAACAAAACATAAAGCGATACCGCCATGATTCCCAGATAATAATTCCTGTGCGATCACAGAAGTTAATCAACGGCAAACATGATCAGTACATACATGGATGACTGCTTATGACTACCAGTCGCCGTTAGCTTGAATTTGTTGGTAACGTAATGGATAACGGAATTGGAACAGGAGAGCCAAGTTCTAATTCCAGCTGGGTTTGTTATATTAATTTACTTGCAGATAAACTTGTGGAATTTAAATGCACTTTTTCTCCCAGTTATGGGTTAATTAGTAAGACATTTACCACTAAAATGCATAATTATCTTTAAAACATTAATAAACAAAATATTTAGATTTCGGCATAAAATAACCTATAGAGAATGAGAGGCCACTAAACAAAATTAGAACTAGTGAATCGGAAACCATACTGTTTGTCAGAGAGGAGACTGTTGGATGTGAGATTTTGAACCATTTGACATTTTAAAAAATTACATGGGAGGAAATACTATGCGAAAATATAACAAAAAGATAGAACCTGAATAAAAATAAAACATTATCAGTACAAAGGTACAGCTTTATATTCCTTAAACAACAAAAAGTTTACATTTTCTTAGATACAAGAGAACAGTGAATACTTTTGAAAATAATTGAATCCGCACCAGCCACATGTAAAAATGCGTATAATAGACATTTCGATGACCTTACAGGTATATTAATTGTGGGAGAAAGAGACAAGAAAAAAAGATAGAAAAAAAAGATAATTACAATATCGTTTTCAAGATTATTTCGTGTAGTTTAATCTGCTGGTAGAGCTAGACGTACTTTTAATTTTTATTTTAAAAGAATTCTTGATAAACATAGAATGAGTCGACCAAACAAGAATTCAACTTGGCTCTTTTATTCCATTCACAGAAATGGTAACATTTCTACTCATCACGTACCTATCGTAATTAAAACGACCACAAAATTATCGTACATCAGCAAAAAAAACTGAAATATATGATTAAATAGATTTGGATTTTTGATTTTTTTTATAATTCGTTACAGATTCTTTGCAATCAGGAATATTCCCTTTCTCTCTTTTTCGATATCCTCAACCACTGTCTTCCGCCTTTAGAAATACGAATAACTACGTTGTTATGAAGATTACATGTATTTTCAGTTCGAAACACAACGAAGATTCTAAACACATACATGCATAGATACACACAGATATATAAATATATGGATGTATACTCAGTAAATATATAGCTTATTGATGGAAAAAAGGTTTACTTTGCACATAATAAAGTTTTTTTTAGCATAGTCTACTCTTTTATAACGCATCTGTTCTAACATTCCATAGATGAGATATTATATATGAACATAGTAAATAAAGATAGAGTCAATACATTAAACGGTAACGTTCAAGCTAATCAATAATCGCATATATATATATATATATATATATATATATATATATATATATATATATATATATACACACTCCTGATCAAAAATTTAAGACCACTTAAAAATCTTTAAAAATAATTTGTTTTTTATGGATAGATTTTAAACTCCTCCCACTTAAGGTTACCAATACTACAATCTAAAAGGTTATGGAAACAAAAAGCTACATTCCAAACATTTTATTTAGAAATTTATATTTTTATAAAATAAGGCGATTTACACATGATCAAAATTATAAAACCAGAGACAAAAATTCTACGAAATTGTACAAAAAGTGTATGAAAATATTCAACAACCAAATTTAATAATGAAGTCTACCTCCACTGCTTATGATGACTTCAAAAATTCTGTCGGGCATGCTAGAAATAAGCGTTTCCATTAACGTGCGGGGGATGTTGCTCCAGCTTCTGAAGATGGCTTCACAAAGTTCATTTTTTGTTGAATATTGTTTGCCATTTCGATAAACATCTCTTGTCATCCATCCCCAAACATTTTCAATTGGGTTCAAGTCCGGTGAGCATGCAGGATGTCCCAAGAGATAGACCCATTTTCTTGTAGAAAGATCAAGGTCCGTCTTGCAACATGGATTGCAGCATTATAATTATAAATAACTAAAATAAATGAGGTAACCTAAAAGAAAAAGAAAAAAAAATTAAAATTTCTAGAAAGGCAACTATTCAAAAAAACTTTAACGACCAAACTCTTCCTTTTTCAGATATATAGACGGCTCCCTACTAATATATTCACATGCTACAAACATAACAAATTTTGTCAACAAACTTCATTCACGAAATTATTATTTGCGATGTATCTTCGGTGTCCACGTATACGATTTTTATGATTCTACTTGTTTCTCCAATGTACTTTGAGGGACAATGTTGGCAATATATTTGTAAGTAACTTCTTGTTCGTTATTATGATTTCGTTTTTTTTATTCGACCATGTCTATAATAGTTTTTGAGGTAGTAGTTTTAAGTGTTGTTGAGATGGATTAATTTTTTTTCTGGATAGTGGATGTTATGGACTTGGTAGGTTGTATGAAGTATCTGTTATTGTTAAATTTTTGATTGTTGATAATGATGTTTTTGTTGAGGTTGTGTATGTTACGTGCCTTTCTCTTTGCGTTGTGAATAAAGTGATATGGCTGTTGTAAGTTTTTGAAATTTTTCTATGTATGTTTCTTCTTTTGATAAATATTGGAACTGAAAATTTTTAATGCTCTTAAAAAGAAGCTTATAATAATACCAGATTTGATTTTATAAGAGTGGTTTGAATAGAAACGGATAAATCTTTTTTGTTGGTAGCTTTTCTATAGACATCAAAATTGATTTCGTGTAAAATGATTTTTTTGCTTAATATGATGTCTAGGAATAAAAAATATAATTGGATTCAGTTACGAAGGTAAAGACTATACTAGGTTCAATATTGTGAAGTTTGTTGACAAAATTTGTTATGTTTGTAGTATGTGGATATATTAGTAGGGAGCCGTCTATATATCTGAAAAAGGGAGAGTTTGGTGGTTAAAGTTTTTTTGAATAGTTGCCTTTCGAGATTTATTTTTCTTTTACTTTTAGGTTACCTCATTTATTTTAGTTATTTATTTTTATCTTTTTCTCTTCCGGTTTAAAATTTGACATGTCTGGATTTCCACGTTCACAAAATTACTACATTAACGTTAGGGCTAGAAAATCATACATACACTGTTCTTTGAAATCTTATTACCTGCCAACCCACCTATATCTTCCCATTGGATGACCCGTTTTTATAATTTCAGTTTTATTTACTATTTATTTATTTTTTTAAAATCTCATTATCAATATATTACAAAATACACTAAACAAGTTTTATTGTCTGCTGATAGTGCTTCAACACCAGAAATTTGTAGCTATCAAGTTGCAGTATGCAATAATAATAATAATAATAATAATAATAATAATAATAATAATAATGTGCAAACACTATGGAAAATCTGTAAACAAACACTCGGACAAACAGTATGGCTTCCGCTTCACCAAGTCTACTGCTGATATGCTAACGACCACCACCGAGTATATATACCAGGCTCTTGACAAGAATGGTGAAGCCCGAACCGTCGCCTTGGATATCTCTAAAGCATTTTACAGAGTATGGCATGCCGGTCTTCTACGGAAACTACGAAGCTATGGCATAACTGGACTTTTGTTGGACTTAATCCGGTCATTCCTCTCTAACCGCACACTGGAGGTGGTATTAAGCGGACATGCCTCCCAGAACTACCCTACAAACGCGGGTGTACCCCAAGGCTCTATCCTAGGTCCTACGCACTTTCTAATCTATATCAATGATCTCCCCGATGCCATAAGATCACAAGTATGCATGTACGCCGATGATACCACAGTTTACTCTCGCTTCGATCAAAAATCTGGTGTTGGTGACAAGGCGAACATCACTGCCGAGCTTGAGAAGTACATCCAATCCGTGGTGGATTGGGGTAAGAAATGGTTCGTAAAATTCAGTTCTTCCAAAACGAACCTGCTGTCAACTAACCACCACAGACAACCGCACCTCCCTCCCATTAGTATGGAACAGGCTTGCCTCCCAGAGAGTAAATCACTACGCCTGCTTGGCCTGACACTCTCAGCGGACCTCAATTGGAATGACTACGTCGAATGCATTGCTAAATCCGCAGCTATGAAAGTCGGCTCTCTGTGCAGGGCCCGGAAATTCTTTCCGCCGGAATCTATCCAGCAATTATATAAATCCACCATCCGCCCGTGTATTGAGTACTGCTGCTACATCTGGTCGGGTGCCCCTTCTATTCTCCTCGGGCTTCTTGACAAAATACAGCGAAGAATCTGTAATGTGATTGATACGACTTGGCTGGCCGCCTGCAGTATCTCTCTCCGGCGTGACGTGGCTTCCCTGTGCCTCTTCTATAAATACTTTCATGGCTTCTGCTCTGACGAACATAAATCACTGGTGCACCCTAGATGTGAATTTGCACGAGATACTAGATTGGCAACTAGGTCCCACCCTTTTACAGTGAAAGAGATGAAATGTAACCGCAATTTCTACTCCAACAGCTTCTTTCCTCGCCCCTCCCGCCTGTGGAATTCCCTACCGCATGCTTGCTTCCCTGACGGCTACAACCTCCAGGAGTTTAAATGTAAGGTCAATAGACACCTCCTAACACATTAACACACACCCACTCTCTCCCTATGTACATCCTAATTGTCTATCACCCTCCTTCTGACATTTCCTATTCCCAATCCTTCTATGTAGACCCCTGCGCTATAGTGGCAATGGAATACCTTGCTTGGGGTGACAAAAAAAAAATGACGTGAAGTAGAATCTCTATTAGAGATCCTATGTCGAAATGTACATCCTACACCTTTGAATTTTGAAACTTTTCTCTAATATATATATATATATATATATATATATATATATATATATATATATCTGTCCTCTCGGCAACTCTGACCAAGCCGTATTTTCTGTTAACATCTCATTCCACTCACACTCTACCCAAGAAACCCAGACCAGCAGAATATCCTACTGTTACCAAAGAGCAGACTGGGACTCGTTCTGCGACTTCCTGTGTGACGTCCCTTGGAACAATGTTTTTAGTCTTCCTGTTGAAGACTGTGCATCCGAGCTCTCCTTTTGGGTTAAGGATGGCATCGATGCTTTCATCCCAGCCAGGAAATTTCAACTTAAATCCCATTCGTCCCCCTGGATCTCGCCCGCTTACTCGGCCGCCATTGCCTACCGGAATCACTTCTTCCGGCTTTATTGAAGCCACGCGTTGGGCCAAAAAAGGGGCCTTTTCGCCTCAGAACGTAATAAGAGTAAAACGATACTTAACGAAGCTAAGATATTGTTTGCTGCCAGAATGAAATAATGCATAGCATCCTGTAAGTTCGGCGCAAAAGACTACTAGGGACTCTGTAAAAGCGTGCATAAAACCTCAATATCCCCCCCTAATCAAAGAATTTGAGGTCCTCACCTCCTCATCGGACAATGTTGAATGCTTTTCCCACAGATTCTCCACCAATTTGAGACTGGATTCGTCTGGAGTATCTACACCCGACTTCCCACCTAGAACTGAGGCTCAACTAAATGACCTCCACATTACCCCAACGCTGGTCTCTAACATAATTTCAAAACTTGACCCCGAGAAAGCGAGCGGAGTGGACGGAATCCCAATCATAGTCTTGAAGAAATGTGCCCCTGAACTTTCCTATGTCTTCTGTAAGCTCTACAACTACTGCCTATCTGCTTCCTGATTCCTGACTGTTGGAAGTCTTCCTCTGTAGTTCCTATATTTAAGAATACTGGAGAACTCTCAGACCCCTCTAATTACCGCCCTATCCGCCTCTTTCCGATATTTGGCAAAGTGCTCGAAGCCATTATCAACTCCGAGGTGGTTCAGCATCTCACAGCCCACAGACACCACTCGGACAAACAGTATGGTTTCCGCTTCACCAGGTCTACTACTGATATGCTAACGACCATCACTGAACATACCAGGCTCTCGAAAACAATAGTGAAGCTCGAAACTTTGCCTTTGATATTTCCAAAGCGTTTGACTGGCCTGCTGTCCTTCTACGCAAACAGATTTTAACCCAATCCAGTCATTCCTCTCTAATCGCACATTGAGTGTAGTATTAAACAGATATGCCTTCCAAAACTACCAATCGAACGAGGGTGTCCCTTAAGGCTCTATCCTAGGTCCTACGTTTTTCCTAATCTACATTAACGATCTCCCCGATGGTATACGATCCCAAGTAAGCATGTACGCCGACGACACCACAGTTTACTCTCACCTCGATCAAATATTTGGTGTGGGTGACAAAGCGAACCTCTCTATGGAGCTTGAGAAGTACCTCCAATCCCTGGTGGAATGGGGTAAGAAATGGCTCGTAAATATTGTAATTTACTAAGCGCAGCTTAGATATGGCACAAGGCCGAAGTATGGGGCACCCAGTGAGGATCGAACTCACTGCTTAATTGGCAATAGTTCTAGCGAGACAAGCTTGCTAGCCATTACACCACCTCGAGGTGCCCAATGGCTCGTTTTATTTATTTGTAAAATACAAATTGTGGCTCAAGGCCGAAAAATGGGAGGGGGAACAAAACTTGGGGTGGTCTTCAGTAACTCTATCCTATACCTAGCTAATCTGATTCACGACCCATACATACGTTACAATGAATCTCATTCACCATAAGAATTTGTCCATCAACACTCATACTTATCAAACACCAAAATCCCGCGAAGCATACCGGGGACCTACAAAACGCCCCAAATGTACATAAAAATTTGTGACTATTTACAAATATAATACAAAAATAGATTTAAAAATTTGTACATGAAATGATATGATGGGAAGGGGGTGTGAAGAAACAAAAATCCCCAAAACAAAAACAATTTCAAATGAATATTTAGAGGTGCCCAATGGCTCGTAAATATTAATGCTTCCAAAACGAAGTTGCTATCAATTCACCATCATCGACAATCGCTCCTAACTCCCATTAGCATGGAATAGGCTTACCTCCCTGAGAGAAAAACTACTACGTCTTTTGGCCTCAAACTCTCAGCGGACCTCAAGTAGAATGACTATATCGAATCCATTGCTAAATTCGACGCTATGAAAATCGTTTCTCTCTGTAGGCCCCGGAAGTTTTTCCAGTCTGAGTCCATCCTGCACATATATAAATCTACCATCTGCCCGCGTATTGAATACTGATACCACACCTGGTTGGGTGCCGCTGCTATTCATCTCGGCGTTCTTGACAAAGTACAACGGAGAATCTGTAATATGGTTCATACCGACTTGGCACCCCGGCTGCAATCACTCTCACCGGCGTGAAGTAGCTTCCCTTTGTTTCTTCTATAAATACTTTCACGGCTTCTTCTCCGATGAACTTAGATCACTGGTGCCCCCTAGAAATGAATTTGCACGAGATGCTAGATTAGCAACTAAGTCACACTCTTTTACAGTGAAACAGATAAAACTTTTGCAAAGAGCAGAATTATCTTAGTCATTCTTCATGATTTTATAATATTTATCTTAGAGTATATATATATATATAAATATATTCTCTACGTTAAATATTTATAAATATATAAATATATGTATATATATATATATAAACATTTGAATATATATATGTTCTCTAATATAAATATATATATATTTATATTAGAGAATATATACATTTTTAAATATATATATATATATATATATATATATATATATATATATATATATATAGGAAAACTCAGCATATTGTTTAAAGTTATTATAAATAACAATTCGTTTCTATGAACAAAATCAGTTCAATTCTTCAGGCAACACTATATTCATTCTATTTGCTACTAATATTTTACCAGAATGAACATTTTTTACAAGTTTATTGGGCGAAAAGAACGACCGTAAAACCATTACATGCCCACTCTTAAGCATATGGGTAGCCATAGAGATATTTTCTTTTCTTTATAATCATATCGACCCAAGCAAGGCATTTTGCTGCCATTGTTTTGCAGAGGGTTACATAGGAGGAAATTTATGAGAAAGAGTGTCAGGTGGTGTCAGGAAGTGGGTAAGAGAATGATGAGAATACTGATGAGAGTGAAGTGGATGAAAAAGGGTGCATGAGAGAGAGGATGCAGGTTAGTGAAACAGGAGATGACTGTTGACTTTACATTTAAATTCCTGGAGATTGTAGCTGTCGGGGAAGCAAGTAAACGGAAGGGAATTCCACAGGCAGGAAGTGCGAGAAAAGAAGCTGGTGGAGTAGAATTTGCGTTTACAATTTATTGGCTTCACAGTAAAAGGGTGGAATATACTTGCCAATCTTGTAGCTGGAGTAAATTTATATATAGGGGGCACCAGTGAGCCAATATGCCTAAATATGAACATATGTATGCATACAAACGTATATCAACGTACACGTTTTTTTTTAATCATATCACCCCGAGCAAGGCGGTAACGCCACTGATTTGCAGGGGGCTAATGTCCATATTTATAAAAATGTACCTACAAATGCTTCTAGTGGTACACTTACCTATACATACATACATACATACATACATACATACACATCTATCCATAATCACTTTTAACTATTGTGTTCTCACACTCATCTAGATATTTATGTAAACCGGGCTTATATACGTGTAAAAATGCTAATACACATTTATGTATACTAACACACTTTGCATATCCGAAGAAAAAACGCATATATTTACATACATACATACACACATAACTATACATACACATATATACCTGCATACATATATACATAACTGCTTGTATATACATAGATGTATATACATACACAAAAATCTACTATGGAACATGTAAATTTCTTATCTCTGCACACTCTCGCCTTTCAACAGCTACTTACTCGATTATAAAAAATTCATGTATATTCAAGAATAATGCCAACATGTATATACATAACTGTGCACTCCTTCTCACCAAACTAGCATATCTACTTCAAATTACATACTTCATAAAAAGAGTTATATACATATACCAGATACTCCCGCTCCAGTAAGAAACCTGTCGTGGCGGACAGACATAATCTCGCTGCTGACCTTGAGCGGGATCTACACTCTGTGGTGAACTGGGGCAAGAAGTGGCTTGTCAACTTCAATTCATCTAAGACCAAGCTGTTGTCTGTCAACCATTACAGGCAACCTCTTCTGCCTCCCATAAGCATGGACCAGATGATTCTCCCGGAGAGTAATACACTACGCCTTCCTCGGACTTACCCTGTCCTCTGACCTCAAATGGAAGCACTATATTGAATCCATAGCAAAATCTACTGCTAAGAAGATTGGGTCACTATGTCGATCCAGGATGTTTTTTCCACCTGAATCCATCCTGCATATATACAAGTCAACCATCCGTCCGTGCATGGAGTACTGCTGCCATTTATGGTCAGGTGCCCCTGCCGTTCTCCTCAGTGTTCTTGACAGGCTCCAAAGGAGAGTCTGTAATGTGATAGGTACTGATCTGGCGACTCGTCTGCAGCCACTTTCCCATCGTCGAAATGTGGCCTCCCTCTGTCTCTTCTATAAATACTCTCATGGCTTCTGCTCGGATGAGCTTAAGTCACTGATGCCTCCTCAACAGGTGTTTACCCGTGCAACCAGACTGGCAACTGGGTCCCACCCATTCACAGTCAGGTTAGCCAAACGCAGACGACAATTCTACTCCTGCAGCTTCCTCTCTCGCACTTCCCGCCTGTGGAACTCACTCCCGTATTCTTGCTTTCCTGACGGCTACGACCTCCAGAAATTTAAAAGCAAAATTAATACTCACCTACTAACCACTGGCCTCTAGCTCTCTCCCCTCCCCTGTATAACCTTCCCTTTCTCTCCGCCCATGTACCTGTCATTGCACCTGCTTTCTCAGCTTTCTATTGTTCCTTTCTAACTAGCTTGTACTCCTCACTCTGTTGTAATTAATCTCTTTACATTTATGTAACCCCCTGCACATCAGTGGCGTTTCTGCCTTGCTCGGGGTGAAATGATTAAAAAAAAAAAAATATATATATATATATTAATTGGATTCCGATATCAACATGCATATATATGACTATAATGATCAATACAGGAAGATACAATTAAGTACTTTTTAATAGAAAATTACCGCTAACATGTACGCATAGACGCACTTGTATGTATATATGTGTAAGTTTAAACATATATTCATGTGAATATACGTACGTATGCAGAATGTGTGTGTGTGGTTGTAAGTATCTAAATATATGTGTATTTTCTGAGAATATGTAAAGTTTGTTAGTATACTTGCGTAAATATGTGTTAGTTAAATTATAAGTCCGGTTTTCATAAATATGTATGTGAGTCTGCGAACACAATATGTGTATGAGGGTATGGACGGATGCGTGTATTTGTGTATATGTAGGTGTACGCATACACGCATTTGTATGTAGTTATCTGTAAATATAGACATATGTGTATATGTATATACGTGTGTATGCATAACTATGTTCATATGTAGGAATATATGTGTATACTTACTCATGTGCTTATGTGTGGGCGTGTAATGATTTATGGTCACTCTTTCCGCCTAATGAATTTTCTCACCGGGCCAAATTATTCTTACCTGAGATAAAGCCAAAATTTCTGTTCTGTATCATGTTCTTTGATTTCCATTTCGTTTAATAGAAATGTTTTTCCCGGGACAAATATCTGTGCCGAATGGAACGAATGCAGTGTGGTCTGACAAAATTAACTAATTTTGTTCATAGAAATGAATTCTAATTTAAAGCCACTTTGAATGATGTGTTGAGCTTTCTTTCATAGATATTATATTGCTCTGGATAGCATCCATTGAGGTCTCTATATAGAACGTGTACTTAATATTTTTTATTAATTAGATCTTGATTGATCATCTTTACCATTCACGGTCTCAATATTATTACCCATACAAACACTAGTGGTGCAGTGAATGTCGGCTCGGAAAGAGAAATCGGTGAACCGATTTCGAATTCCAGTTAAATATCATGCATTCGCTTAAGCGTTAGTACCTATGGGAAAGGTATTAATCCGTCTCTTTCCTCCAGTTATAGGTTAAATAACAGGGTAGAACTTGGGACTCTGCCCTTAAAATATCCATTGAAACTTTCTCCGGGGGAGGAAGCTGGCTCAACCCACCTAGGGTGCTTGCGGCAAACACACACACGCGCGCGCGCGCACACACACACACACACACACACACACACACACACACACACACATATATATATATATATATATATATATATATATATGGCATAGTGTTTTGAGTTAAAGAAAGGAAGCTGAACAATTTTGTATCTTACAGAGAATATATGTGCAATAGCTGAGATAAATATAAGCAGATGATACAGATTGTAACGCATTTAATGATTTTTGAGGAAATAAATTACAGAAAAAATTTTTAGAAATGCACTTAGAAATATTTAGCGGAATAGAAGTCATTATGTTTCGGAGTAGTGATATGATGACATATCTTCAATGCATATTCCATATAAAAATGATTATTGCAAGCTACTAAGGTGGTGTTTTAGTATATGATGCATTTTATCTTCGCCACACAAGTTAAGTCATCTCTTCTACACTTTTGAAGTAGTGTAGGACTATCAACATGTTGATTATATGATTATTTTCTCTCGAAATTACATGTGCCATTTATTTTTTGTTGCAGCTGCTGTTGACATACCTCAACTAAAGTAATTTGTGTAATTTCGTACAGTTCTTTGTTTGTGCGTCTGTAATTCACAAGACATATGATCACAGGTTTCACTCGCTCAAAGCTACTTTTTAATATTTTCAACCCTGACCTCCTGACGAATATGGTGTATGAATTTTCAAATAATGGCCAGGATAACGTCTGTTTTGGTTTACTGTGTGTATCGTTAATCTGAGAATACTGTTATACAAGGCTGCCAGTTTAGGTATTTTTGTATGTGCTTAACATCCATATGAAATATCTTGATCTGACAAGACTATTTAAGAACGTGACTTTTAGATCAATGTTTTTGTTTTGTCGCAATTTGCGATATTGAGCAAAATAACCTCTCGTGGAATCGAGTTTATGTTCAATTTCTTTATCTGGTATAATATATCTGCTATTACATACGAGGTATTTAAAGTTTTCGGTGTTTGCTTATTCCGTATGTTGGTTAGATTTATCGGCAAACAAACAAACCATAACCATATCGCTTTAAACTGATTGTTTGCAACGAAAGGCGAGATTTGATTTTGTGAGGGCTTCTCCTAGAAAATTATATTAAGAATTATGAGATTTAAGAAATATGAGATGTACTTTGAATCGATGTTGCTTGCAATTATCATTACTTTTTATGCTGAAACACCTTTACTCATTTAAATATTGCTTAGGTATTTTTAGACTCTTCATCGGATATTGCGTGAAAATAGAATAGGTTTAATTTATATTTACGAGCGTAAACATTAACCATTCGTGCATACATTTTTAAAAATTATATTTAGCAGCTATTCGTAAAATCACTCAAATTTGAATTATGAAAACGAAAAGCACTGAGTGTTCACTTTTTCATAAGCATCTCAAAGTTTTGTTAATCAATCAGCAGCTCAATGTTAAAAACATATTCTTGAGTAGTTATTTTCGAATAAATGTTTCCTTGTCCATAAACCTGATTTTGGGTATGACGGTAAACTGCATCCGGCAGAAAGAGCCATGATTGAGAAGTTGTGAGGAGCATGGAACCACCTCTTAATTGCTGTTTTTTACCAGGACCGTAGTGGAAGCACCTGTTAGGGTCCCAGCTATGGGCAAATAATTAACCCCCCAAACTTGGGTCAAAACATGATGAAAGTATGAAAATAGACTTTTATAGAAATATATACATAAAATAAACCTTTATAGAAAGATATACATTTTTAAGGAAAAATACTACCAAAAATACATTTTTGAAGGAAGAATTATTACGATAACACATTATTGAAGGAAAAAAAAATATTGGCAGTAATAAATTTTTAATACAAAAGTAAAATAAATCTTCAGTTTTCTAATATAAATAAAATTTTTAAATTTCATCAAAATCTGACTAAATCAAACAAACATTTAAAAAACTTACCTTAAAATCCAGCTTTTTTTTTTTTTTTTAGTCATTTCACCCCGAGCAAGGCGGAAACGCCACTGATGTGCAGGGGGTTACATGAATGTAAAAAGATTAATTAGAAAAGAGTAAGGAGTACAAGCTAGTTAAAGGAACAATAGAAAGCTGAGAAAGAAGGTGCGATGACAGATACATAGGAGGAGAGAAAGGGAAGGTTATACAGGGGAGGGGAGCGAGCTAGAGGCCAGTGGTTAGTAGATGAGTATTAACTTTGCATTTAAATTTCTGGAGCTTGTAGCCGTCAGGAAAGCAAGAATACGGGAGTGAGTTCCACAGGCGGGAAGTGCGAGAGAGGAAGCTGCAAGGAGTAGAATTGTCGTCTGCATTTGGCTAACCTGATTGTGAATGGGTGGGACCCAGTTGCCAGTCTGGTTGCACGGGTAAACACTTGTTGAGGAGGCATCAGCGACTTAAGCTCATCCGAGCAGAAGCCATGAAAATATTTATAGAAGAGACAGAGGGAGGCCACATTTCGACGATGGGAAAGTGGCTGCAGTCGAGTCGCCAGATCAGTACCTATCACATTACAGACTCTCCTTTGGAGCTTGTCAAGAACACTGAGGAGAACGGCAGGGGCACCTGACCATAAATGGCAGCAGTACTCCATGCACGGACGGATGGTTGACTTGTATATATGCAGGATGGATTCAGGTGGAAAAAACATCCTGGATCGACATAGTGACCCAACCTTCTTAGCAGTAGATTTTGCTATGGATTCAATATAGTGGTTGTGGCATTAAATAACCCAGAGGTTGATATGCCGTTACACAAAAATCAAACTCAATTCACGCTTTCTTCACACATTAAGATCACACAGAAAGATCAGAGCAAAGAGCAATACTGAATGCATTAGGAACGTAAAAGAGTAAAGGATTGTATATTAAAAGGATGAGTAGGACTGAAATTGGCTAATCTTGGACGTAAAGAGCTTAAGCCCTTAACGACCATGAAAATGCTCTCTCACTTGTCACTAGCAAATAGACGCTTTGGAATTGAAACATCCTCGCTACATATCCTATATAAGACATTCATTGAGTCCTAGTGATTTTCCGTTGAAAGGGATCTCTTTCAAAAACCTTGAGAATTCAAAGTCATTTCGACGAAGTGAAAATTCAATAGGTTGATTTTGAGGTATTGCCAATTGCAAGCTTTTTTTTTTTTGGTTTGTCTTTATTTAATTGCTTGGATGATCTCTCTTAGACTAGAGACACATCGCCATGACATAGAATAAGTCAGATTAAAGTAAGTTACGTCTGCGGATTTGTTGAGAAACTCTCCTAATATTCATTAGGCAGTTGTATGAACGTAAGAGAAGGAGTTAAAAATTGTAGATTTATCATCCGATTTTCCATATATGTATTTCCTTGAGTACTATTAAAGCAATCATTAAAAAATTTAGAGTCATCTCGGTTTTGATAAAAGTCTTTCCTTTAGTAATTGAACTACAGAATGTTAAATTACTGTTTCTTCCACCCTGAGGTGTTAGAGTATTTACATTATTCGAACTATTGTCCCCATCTTTGTTACCATTTATACAGCGTTTCGGCCGTTGTACCCTCCTGATTTCTTTAGGTGCTAGGAATTTAGAAACGGACCCTTAATTACAATCAGTGGGGTATATTATTCTCATTCCTTGCGCGAAGCCACTTTTGGTAGTCATGAGTTATCTCCCTCTAACCGGGCTCTCTAAGTTACTTGTTGACTATTGATCTAGGCTTGTATTGGACTTACAACACTTTTAGTCAAGTCACTAGAACTAACCCGCGTCTATATCCATTGGGCCATTCCTTGCACCTGAAGAAGGTCGGGGCGTACAACGGCTAAAACTCGTACAAATGACAAAACGATGAGTACAATAGTCCGAATAATGTAAATAGTAAAAGTACTATCTCATTTTAGAAATATAGACAAATATTGAGCAGTTAGAGGAGAGATTATCCGCCAGGAAAGAGATTGAAGATATCATAGTTAATATTTCAGTTCAAAATAAAGTTACGTGTTGATGTAAAGAACAACAGTACTATCAAATTCTTTTTCTCCTAAAAATAGAAATTATTTGATCGAATATAAGTTATTTTCCTGCTTAATTTTATTTCCATCTCTACTTTCCAGCATTAAGAGTGGTTATAACATGAGGATGAATGCTAACAGGAATTTGACCTATGTTAATATACATTGCCTATCATATTAATAACATTGTACAACACTTGAAAAAGTACAGGACACCTGTGCCCATTTTTTAATTTGTAATGACATAGAAAATCCATTTCTTGACTTCTTTTTGTTGAGTTAGGTAGTATTTGTGCAAATTTGTAACTTTTGAGAATTTTAGCAAAAAAGATCAAAACTCAATTTCTCACATCATTGCCCTTACATATTGTGTATAGGTTATTGTGTGCTTATATTAAACCATGTTTATCACTAAATACGTCATGACTAATAAATCTAGATTGAATATTTCTTCATCCTATTTTCTAATTTTCGACAATGACGTCAAGACAGTGTAAAAATTATCCAAATAGATTCTGCAATATGTGTGGCGAATTAACATTTGCTAATGAAAAGCCCAGCATTACTTGGCTAGTAATGCTGGGCTTTTCATCAAGAAATTGTAAAAAGCTTACTTTCATTGTGAAATAGGAGACCAAGACAAGCCATGGGTTCCTCATGTCTGTTGCCGTACGTGTGTGAAGACATTGAGTACATGGTATGGAAGAAAAAATGTTCACATGAAGTTTGGTGTGCCAATGATTTGGCGTGAGCAAAAAGACGATTCTAATGATTGCTATTTCTGTCAGCAAGACTATACGGGCTGTACTATAACAAAGAAAAAGATACACATTGCTTACCCAAATTTGCAATCAGCAATGCGCACAGTTGAGCACTCAAAAGATTTACCTGTACCAAAAACCCCAGATCAAGAAATGTGGAGTTCCAATAGTGAAGATGAACATTCCAGTAATAAAAGAAAATAACTTTTTGATTCAGAAACCAATAGTAAACCAATAGTACACCAATAGCATTTTCTTAAGAGGCTTTAAATGACTTATGTAGAGATTGCTATTTAACGAAAGAGAAACGTGGGCTTCTGGAATCAAGGCTAAAAGAACGTAATCTTCTTAAAGAAGGAGTGAAGATAACATTCTACAGAAAACGTGCACAAACACTGCATGTTCTGTTTACAATTAAAGATGACTTATGTTTCTGTAATGATATCCCTAAAATTTTTGAACAACTGGAAATACCATATGATAATAACAATTGGAGACTTTTCTTAGGTGCATCCAAAGAAAGCATCAAATCTGTTTTGTTACACAACGGTAACACTCTGCCATCTGTTCCCATAGATTACAGCGCAACTATGAAAGAATCATATGAAAATTTTAAAACAATTTTAACAATCATCCAAAATAATAACCATAAATGGCATTTCAAGGTCATAGCCATGCTTATTGGTATGAAGCTTGGTTATACTACATTCTGCTTCTTCCTGTGCTTGTGAGACTTCAGAGCGGGAACTGAACATTATGTACGCAAGAATTGGCCTGTTAGAGATGGAATTGAGCAAAGCAAACATAATATCAAGCACAAACCACATCTGCAACGTGATAGAATCCATTTACTTCCTTTTCATATTAAATTTTGTATGTTCAAGCAATTTGTGAAGGCCCTAGATACGGATTCCTTTGCATTTGCATATCTTGCAGAAAGGTTCTCTTCCCTAAGTCAAGCTAAAATAAAAGAAGGTATCTTCAGAGGTCCCCAAATTCGAAAAATTGTACTTGATGAAACTTTCAACAAACATCCCAAGAAAAAAGAAAAATTTACCTTTGAATCAGTTCAGGAAGGTGATAATTCCTGGGAAAACATCGTTCAATGCAAGCTGTAAATGATATACTGCATCGTTATAAATGATATGGGATGTAACATGTCTCTAAAAGTTCATGTTATTCACTCTCATTTGGATTTTTTTCGGATAATCTTGGTGATGTGAGTGATGAACATGGCGAGAGATTCCATCAGGATATTTCGGTGATGGAGAAACGTTTTAAAGGAAAATGGAACTCCGGCATGTTGGCAGACTACTACTGGAATATAAAAAGGGAGGACGACACACTGCTCGAAATGGTTAAGAAGACAAATGTTGTATAAACTGACAATTCTGTTTTTCATCCATAAGCTATAATAATAAATATGATTTATAGTACATGAAAACACTGCCTAATGTAGAAAAATAAATGTCAGATTTGGTATCAGGATTCTTTTCTTAGAGTGAAACAGGTCTTATGTAGCATGTACTGTTTAAAACTTTTATTTTGTTGGACAGTGTAACCACTTTTAATGCCTCCTAATGTTTAGAAAATGTTCACTATTAATACATATAAATTATAGAAGTGTACGTGCTACATACCAACAGTTTTCCTAATTTTATCAAGTTTACCAAGTCTTATATTGAAATCATAATTAGTTTGAAGACAATAATGCTATAAATATATTATTTTATACTCTATAAGGAAAGTTGTCGAGCTGCTGCATTACTCACCATGACGCAGACAAAACAGCTTGCAAATTAATTTCCCAAAGTATATATTTGCTGATATATTGCTTTCTAATATTATAATAATCCTTCTTTTTCCAAATGTTCTAGAAGTTTCCAATCAGAATAAGCTAGATCAAACAACTGGTCTCTCTACGGCTATATCGTGTTGAATACACCGGTTCCCGTCCGATCACTGAAATTAAGCAACATCGAGCCTGATCAGTACTTAAATGGGTGACATTTTGGAATACCAAGTGTTGTAAACGTAAGGACCAAGAATGGTCAACAGGTCCTCCAGGTTGGCGTAAAATTCAGTTTGTTACAGAAACAGCAACAAAAAGTTGCTGCCCTATGCACCATTGGGTGTGATGGATAAATGATGATGATGATGATGATGATGATGCAAGTGGTCTTACTCATCAGATGATGTTCAGTGAAATCTATTTCATTCAGGTATTCGTTATATTTCTCTCCCTAACTTTCATAGGTTATAATATTCTTTCTGCAAGCCGTCTTATTCATCAAACGATGGTCAGTGAAATCCATTTTATTCAGCTATTCCTTAGAATTATCTAATATCATGAGGGTATAATATTCTTTCTCTATTCTTAGCTCCCTGGTGTCCCCTATATATGAATTTACTCGAGCAACGAGATTAGCAACTAGGTCCCACCCTTTTACTGTGAAACCAATAAAATGTAAACGCAAATTTTACTCCATCAGCTTATTTTCTCGCACTTCCCGTCTGTGGAATTCCCTTCCGTTTACTTGATTCCCCTACAGCTACAATCTCTAAGAATTTAAATGTAAAGTCAACAGTCATCTCCTATCTCACTAACCTGGATCCTATCTCTCATAGTCTTTTTCTCTCTCCACTCCACTTTCATCAGTATACTCATCCTTCTTTTAGCTTTTTCTTGATATCCCTTATAATTTGTCACTCTTTCTCATAAATTTCCTTCTATGTAAACCGCTGCAAAACAGTTGCAGTAAAATGCCTTGCTTGGAGCGATATGATTATTGAAAAAAATTATTTTTTAGTATTTCTCTCATACTCCTTTCTTCGTTTACTCCACTCTCATCAGTATTCTAAACCTTGTCTTTCCCACTTCCTGACATCCCCTATAACCAGTCACTCTTTCCTCCTATATAGCCCCATGCAGCGGCAGTAAAATGCCTTATTTGGGGCGATATGATTATGAAAAAAAAATTATTTTTAGTATTTCTCTCATGCACCTTTCTCCGTCTACTCCACTCTCATTAGTATTCTCATCCTTCTCTTACCCACTTCCTGACACCCCTTATAACCTGTCACACTTTCTCCTAACTTTCTTCCTATGTAACCCCCTGCAAAACAAAATGCCTTGCTTAGCGTGATATAATTATTAATTTTTTTTAAATATTTCTCTCATGCTCTTTTCTCTGTCTACTCCACTCTCATCAGTATTCTCATCCTTCTCTTACCCACGTTCTGACACCCCGTATAACCTGTCACTTTTTCTTCTAATTTTCTTCGTATGTAACCCCCTGCAAAACAGTGGCAGTAAAATGCCTTGCTTGGGGCGATATGATTATTAAAAAAAATTTTTTTTTAGTATTTCTTTCATACTTCTTTCTTCGTCTACTCCACTCTCATCAGTATTCTAATCCTTGTCTTTCCCACTTCCTGACATCCCCTATAACCAGTCACTCTTTCTTATAACTTTCCTCCCATATAACCCCATGCAGTGGCAGTAAAATGCCTAATTTGGGATGACATGATTATGAAAAAAAAATTAACTGTTAGTATTTCTCTCATGCACTTTTCTCTGTTTACTCCACTCTCATCAGTATTCTCATCCTTCTCTTACCCACTTTCTGACACTCCGTATAACCTGTCACTCTTTCTTCTAATTTTCGTCTTATGTAATCCCCTGCAAAACAGTGGGAGCAAAACGCCTTGCTTGTGACGTTATGATTATAAAAAGAATTCGTTTAAGCTAAATCAATTCAGATATTCATTAAATTTCTCTAATAGCATAGGGTATAATATTCTTTCTGCAAGCATTTGTCAAACAAGTGGTCTTATTCATCAAATGATGTTTATTGAAATCCATTTTATTCAGGTATTCATAAGCATTCTCTGCCTAATATCATAGGTTATAATATTCTTACTGCCATAATTTGGTTAAGCGAGGTTAATCAAGCGGTCTTAGTCATCAAATGATGGTCATTGTAATCCAATTTATTCAGGTATTCATTAGAATTTTATAATATCATACGGTATAGTATTATTTCCCAAGAATTTGTTTAAGCTTGGTCAATTCAGATTTTCATTAGATCTCTCTAATATCAAATGTATAACATTATTTTTGTTACTATCTAGACGTTTGAAAATTTACTTTACCTGTTCCTTTGAAAAAGTAAATAAATACCAGTGTTGTCTACAATTCTGCATCTGGGACTCGTTATTCTTCCTCTTCTCTAACTCCTATATTTTCCATCTAATTAATCGATTTTGTTGGTGTCAGAATGACTGTCAATAGTCACCTAGCTTTTGTTACAGCCTTGTATGCCATTGCAGGTGAAATAATATTTGTTTGTGAAAACAGTTGAAATATTGCTATCCCTTTATTGTGAATTTGATTTTTTCTAATTTTCCTGAATACATTTATAGGCCTGTTACCTTATTCTTTATCAATGTCAGAATACCTAAAATTTTCATAGCCTCATGAAAACATACTTATATTGTTTTCTTTTTTTATATAACACTGAAAATAGCGAGAAAAGTTTTTATTTTTTATTAAAGATTTTATGACCATGAAAGTGTGTCTTATAGTTCGTTAGTACCCGAAGTTCAGTTTTCCAGTTTCCACTATCGTCTTATTACTGAATGGCTTGGTGTTCTTTTACTGTTCCCTTTATTCTTCATATAAGCATTGCAATCCATTTTAAAGATTCAAACTCACAATATAATTAGTGCTTTAAGACTTTGAAATGCAGTCCATTTTTTAAAACTGGGTTTCTTTTGTTTAGATATGCGCATAGCCAACTGATATCCATTTCAACTGCGCTGTTAGACATTGCTAACATTTAGCACTTATAACTTTAGAAGGCGATAAAAGTTTTCATGCCGATAAATCATGCAGTGGTCAATAATGTGAAATACCGTTTTTTTATACTTCGTTGTAAAATCAAATAAAAATAAAAAAGAAACGCTAATCATTTTTACATTATTTTTACTGTCATTAGTGTTGCAAAATAAGGAATAGTTTTGTCGAAGTTAAGGCGACAACGTAACTGGTTGTTTTCTTAAGAATTACCCAGTAAAGGACATAAAATGAAATAAACAAAATAAAACTGAGTAATGACGAGTGTGGCTTTAGAAAATACTGCGCGCCGTTCGGAATGCAACTTCTGACTAAAATGCTCCAAGAAAACATCTTTGAAATAATGAAGTAAAAGAAAACGTGAGAAAATAATTAACCATCAATTGCAAGAAGACAGAATGCGTGGTTGTCGGAAAAAGGAACAGCCGAACATGCAAATTACAAATTGGAAATACCAAAATCAGATAAGTACAACAATTTAGATATCTGAACAATATTTTAGCATTGAACAGAATTTGTGTCACTGAAATCCCAAGACGTATTAAGGATGACGAATAGTGTCTTCCAAAATTTAGATAATTATAAAGTATTATGGTGACTTACCCATATGACACATTGAACTATTCCGAACTATATATAAGCAGCAATTCTGCTTTGTAGATAGTAGTCAAAGTGAGAGCAGAATCTATTCCATATATTAACTCTGATAGCCGGACTAACAGTCACGCTAATAATCTCTCATTGTTACAAGTTTGTACTACTGTCTTTCTTAAATATACCTTTTTAACTCTATTCTTTCTTTTTTTTTATCTTTATTTCTGATCCAAGGCCACAGCAACTTTGCGATGAGTTAACGACCTTAAGAAACAGTAAAATGTTGTCAAAAACAAAGAAATGGGTACTGAATAGTTACATAATATCAGTCATCTTATATATTATAAAATTCTATACATTCTCCTAATAAAGAAGAGATATGAAAGAGCAGAGATTGGTTATACGAAAGGATGTTAGAAATACCATAAATAATAAGAGTAACGATAAAGCTTTACAAAAAATGAAAAAAAAATCACCCATACTTAAAATCAAAAAGAAATAGCTGAATTTTCTTGAGCAAATAATTAAGAAAGAAAAATTGATACACGAAGACCAGATTAAAAGAAGAGGGAGTGAGACCCCACGTAACGAACTTGTTTAAATGAATTACGAAACAGGATTTAAGAGAAATAACAAAAACAAAAAAAATTACTAAAAGCTTCGAATGAGATGTAATTCTGGAGAGCCATGATTATAAACCTCCTGAAGGAGGCGTATATTGCTTTGTGATTGGCATAGAAAAAAGACACACGCCGGCAGTTTCGATATTTTCCTAAATAGAAGATCTATTTTCTCTAGGCGGAAACCAAAGTTATTTTTCGCTATGCAGACAGTATCGCTGATGAGAAAATGTCATACCCTGCACGGAAACCGATAGCCTCTAGGATGATATCCGCAATATCAATAAGTCTTTTTTATTGAAATTAAATTCAAAACATGTGACAAGATGACAGTAATTCTTTAAACCTGTCAGATCAGCTCTTTCAATAATGCATCTTGCGTACAAAAATCGTATTATCTTACAAAATGTCAGACGATACTCGTCGTCAACATTTACCTGAAAAGGTTTCCTTGGTGCAAAGGCGATGACAAAAGAGAAATTCTTCAATAAGTCGCAAAGAAATTAGCATAGTGAAAAATGCCGACAGAACAATCTTTTATGAGATATTCTTTTAAAGAAAGAAAAAAGGTTTAGTGGAAGAAAGTGTTAGAAAAGGTCGTCTGTAATAGAAGTGAAATACTAGGAATCTTTGTCGCCACAGGTTTAGGCAGAATTTGTTTCTTCTTTGTATAACAGAGACAGTAAAAGAAAATGATAGGCAAATTGTTAATACTGATAATTATATAATAAAACAGTTTTCATTAAATTATTTGTATACAATTATTATTTTTTTTTAAATGGGTAAACAGACAAAACAAAGAACACTTAAGTTATCGCAAATAAGACGATAAAATAACATATATATTAAAATTTAAACAATATGTGATAAAAATATTGTTTTAATGCATTTAATGTTTTAAATTGCTCAATATTAGGAATACAGTATATGCAAATATAAACGTTGAGAATTATATATATATATATATATATATATATATATATATTCAGTCAGTTATGTGCCCTACGCGTTACACGCTTTGGGCGATCATGTCTCAAGAAAGACATGACTGACTGGGCAGAAGTTATCTCGGTGTAGGTTGCTATTGCATTCTGCGGTAAACTGGTTCCCGACCAAGGCTATAGAACCCAATCTGTCCTATTTTTTAACCCATAACTGGAGGGAATAGTCGGATTAATACCTTTCCCAAGGGTATTTGTGCGCAAGGAACTCAATTGGAATTCGAACTCAATCCCCGATTTGTCGTTGGCATCACAATGCACATCCCTATATATATATATATATATATATATATATATATATATATTGGAAGTCTTTTTAAAAAATTTTTTAATGATCATATCACCCAAAAAATGGCAGTTTACTGCCACTGTTGTGCAGGGCGTTATATAGGAGGAAAGTTATGAGAAAGACTGACAGGTTATAGGGAGGTGTGAGGAAGTGGGTAAGAGAAGGATGAGAATACTGATGAGAGTGGAGTGGACGGACAAAAAGACCATGAGAGAGAGGATGCAGGTTAGTGAGATAGTATATGACTATTGAATAAACATTTAAATTCTTGAAGATTGTAGCTGTCGGGGAAGCAAGTAAACGGATGGTGAATTTCACAGGCAGTAAATGCGAGAAAAGATGCTGCTGGAATAGAATTTACGTTTATATTTTATTGGTTTCACATTAAAAAGGGTAAGTCCTACTTACTAATCTTATGAATCGAGTAAAATCATTTATAGCGGTTTCAGGGAGCTAAGTTCATCAGAGCATAAGACACAGGGAAGCCACATTACGCCGATAAGAAATTGACTGTATCTGAGCTGCCAAGTCGGAATCGATCACACTAGAGATTCTCCGTTGGATTTTGTCAAAGTCCCCTAGGTGGAAAGCAGGAGCACCCAATCAGATATTGCATGAGTATTCAATGCACGGACAGATGGTAGATTTATATATGTGCAGGATATTTTCAGACGAGAAAAAATTTCTTGGCCTTACACGGTGAACCGATCTTCTTAGTAACCGATTTAACTGTGGATTCTATATAGTCATTCCACTACCTTAAACTGCGGCAATCGTCACTTTACAAACAGAAAGACTACATTTTGCGATCTCTACGTTTATTTGGAAATATGTGAGTGATCATATTTCTCTTCTATGCTCTGCTGATTCATTTACCCGTATTCTTTATTTACGCATTTATTTTAATCGTAAATTTATCTATTTTATCAATTTTAAGTATTTATATCAATCGTAATTATAAACGTGTTTCAACCTTATCCCTAGGAATTCTTCTCTCTCCAGTCTAATATAATTATAATTTTGCCAACGTTTTGTCCCTGAGGAGGCCTTGCCCGAAAGGCGGCCTATGTCCTAATATTATGTTATGGTGCCATGTCTACATTAGTGTAAACTTTCATAAATACTAACCTACGAGACTTCCTATGAGGCAGTCGAGACGCAGTCTAACTCGACATTTCGGACGGACACTTCTATCTACTGATTAATAACACACTTATTTTGTATATATGTTCTGTAATCCCAATACACTGGCTCAACCTACCTTCTTGTTTTCGTGTCTTTCCTCCTAGACTTTCCATACCACAAGATATTATAAAAATGTAAAAAGTGAGCATAAAATTTTGTATATTTTTGTGTATATATATATATATATATATATATTAGATTGTCCCAAAAGTTCGTAAACACTTGTGAAACATTGAAGTTTTATGCCAGTTTGCGTTTAAATTGTTATAGTGATCTTCATCTTTGTATTCTAGATGGCAATTGATAACATTGAACAGCGAATTTTGATTCATTACTGCTGGAAGCGAGGTTTTTCAACCAGAAAAGCTGCAGAAGAAATTTGTGCTGCCGAAGGTGAAGGAACAATTGCATATGCGGCGATCTCAAAGTGGTATAAGCGTTTCGATTCTGGCCACAGGAGTCTTGAAGATAAGCCGTCAAAGTTGGATGATGGAAACTTGCAAACCAGGTTGGACATGGCGCCTTCATCGAGCACTCGAGAATTGGCTGATGAGCTTGGAGTTGGCAAATTGACAATTCACGGACATTTGAAGCAACTTGATTTTGTTCACAAAAAGCTTCGCCAAGATCCGCACGAACTCACCGAAGTACAAGCCAACAGACGCATTGAAATGTGCTGTTAGTTACTCAGCAATCCATTGGACGAGCGATTTTAGAAGCGCATTGCGACGAGAAATGGGTCTATCTGTTCCAGCACAATCGAGACAAGCGATGGGTTCAGAAAGGGCAAGAGACACCGTTGGTTACAAAGCAAGATAGATTCGGCAAGAAAGTCATGTTGTGCGTTTGGTAGAACTTTGAAGGAATCGTGCTTTTTGAGTTGGGTCCGAATTGTCGTGCCATTAGTGCCGAACTTTACTGTCAGCAACTTGAGCTGGTCTACGAAAAGTTGAAAAAAATGTACCCGGCTCTGATCAACTGAAAGCGTGCTTTGATGCAGCAGGACAATGCCAAGCCACACACCGCCAGCAAGACCAAAGACAGATCGACGGCGTTGAGGTTCTGCCATATCCAGCCTACAGTCCTGACTGTGCTCCATCAAATTACTGTCTTTTCCGCTCAACGCAACACTTTCTGAAGGACCGCCGATTCAACTCGTTTGATGAAGTCGAGGAAGCGTGTCAAGAATTATTTGATTTGAAACCGGCTGAATGGAACTTTTACCAGATCCAAAAGCTTACAGATCGATAGCAGAAAATCGTGGAATATAATGGTCTTTATTTTGAGCAATAATCTTTGTTGTTTTTGCGAGTAAAATTTCAATTTTTTGTAAGTGTTTTCTGGTAACCTTAGATTACTTGGCGAGTAAAATTTCATTGCAAGTGTTAATGAACTTTTTAGACAACCTAAATTAAAGAAAATTAAGGCAGCCACGTTATTTCATGGTAAATTGGAAGTATGGATCTATTTCAGGCGAACAATTATCAGTTTCCATTTTTATTGTACAAAGGATTTTACACGAATAAGATTCCCAAAGACCTAAAAATAACTAATAAAACTAACAGTCGCTCCGTTAAAAGAGGAAATTTAATAAAAGACACATCAGTTCGGCGAGCACACACATATAATCATACGTGAGCATATATATACGCAACATATAATCAGACAACACAGTGTTCTCTGTTTATATGTTATATCTGGTCAGGTGCACTCCTTGGGCTTCTTGACAAAATACAAAGGATGATCTGTAACGTGGTTGATACTGACTTAGCAGACCGGCTGCAACCACTCTCTCACCGGCGTGATGTGGCTTCCCTGTGCCTCTTCTACAAGTACTTTCATGGTTTCTGCTCCGATGAGCTTAGATCACTGGTGCCGCCTAAGCAGGAATTTACACGAGATACTAGATTAGCAACTAGGTCCCACCCTTTTACAGTTAAACAAATAAGATGTAACCGTAAATTCTACTCCAACAGCTTCTTTTCTCGCGCTTCCCGCCTGTGGAACTCCCTTCCACAAGTCTGCTTTCCCGACAGCTACAATCTCCAGGTGTTTAAATGTAGGGTCAATAGACACCTCCTATCACACTAACTCTCAATTATTCTCAGAACACTCTCATCTACCCAACCCTCATTCTCTGTATCCTTACCCGCCTATCACCCACCCTCTGACATTTCCTATATTTAATCATCCTTTCTCCACTCTATGTAGCCCCCTGCGCAGTAGTGACAATGACATGCCTTGCTTGGGGTGAAACGCTTATAAAAAAAAAAATAAAAAAAAATTGAAAAAAAAATAAAACAATAACAACATTATTTTCTACAAAATGCACAGTTATTTGACAGGACGACTATTTACTTCGCGACATAATCCGAAATTATGTAACACCAACTAATTTAAACAAAAAAACTACTCTACAACAAAAAATTAAAAGCTGCTAATCTCATCATCAATTATATTATTTCACCTCCAAAATCTAAACTGCAGCGTCGCTTACAAAATTTAGAAAAAACTGTCTTCCTCACCAATCTAAATTGGTAAACAATTACTATGGCCACACCTCCACAAAATCGACAGGAAGATTAACATTACACTTTTTCCACAACAGTTCCATCCGATCTCATTCAAACAAACATCGTCATCTACCGAAAACTATTCGCGACATACTTGTTGACAATAAATAAATAATAGTATGATCCACATAAATAGAAGATTAAAAATAATGGAGGAATGACTAAGAAAATAGGTAAATACTACAGTTAATAACATGCCGTGTTCGGAAATTAACAAAGACATGACTCCATATACATAAATTTTACGCATATTTATTTAAAATTACTTAAAACAAAATCATTTAAAACAAAATTATTTAAAAGAAAATTATTTAAAACAAAATTATTTAAAACAAAATTATTTAAAACAAAATTCATTCTTGATAATGGCTAAAGGTATAGCGGAAACCGTTCGGAAATATAAAACTTTTGAACAATTCTTATATAATTTGAGTTCTAAAAAGAAAAGATTATGAGAACACATGAGAGATTATGCAAAAACTTAATGATAATAAGTTGTTTGGCATTTTAATGCAACATGCATAAATGACAGATTGTTGTCCAAAAGACATTATATATATATATATATACATAGAAACTGAACACTATAAACTATCTTGCGAGTAGAAAAATGTTCATTGAGTAAATGCATGCAGTTTTGTAGTTACAATTGTTCAAAGAGAAATGTACGTATTTGAAATGCCCACAGAAGTTTAGAGTTCATGGTTTTATAGTAGTAAATTGCTAAGTGTCTTAGGGCCGTATACTGATAGTAGTAAAATGTAAAGTCGTATGTTCTTTTGTGTGTAGTAAGCGAATTGTGATTGTAATTTTCCTTATTATTTGTGGTACGTCGGTGACAGAGTAAGAGAGAAGGTAAAACAAATAAAGAAATTGTACTAAGCGCATCCATTTTGACGTCGTCGTTGTTGTTGTTGCTCTCTTTGGTGACGTGGTGTCAAATTGAAGAAAAGAATGTTGCAAGAAGAGATCAAATGAAACTGTAATGCGCCATAGGTCAGGGCGGTGTGGCGTGAAAAAGAAGAAAAGAATATTGGAAGAAGAGGTCGACATAACCGAGTCAGCTTGAAGTTTCTTCCTTACATTGGGAGATGCTATTTTGACTGGACTTGAATGGTTACCAACGTGATTTAAATAGTAAAGCTTCCCATGTTGCCGTCTCCAACAAGCCTTTTCACATCTAGGTATGAAATAACGTCATTATGAATTTTCTATTTGCTGTCCAATCCAATTAGAATTCAGAATTTTGTTTTTCACACTGACTTGTGAAATTTAATTTGATCTGTCAGTCTGATTATTTATCACAAACGAGTATCTATTAAAACTAATGTTCAAACAAATAAATCAAATATATCGTTTGTTAGTTCCATTTCGTTAATCTCCGGATCTTCCCGTAACATTGTTTACATTACGATGCATTTCAGGGCAGAGATAGTTATTTACGAAAAATCGAATGTTGTTTGTATAAGGCTTCGATTAGATTATGGAATCATTCTAGGTTGAGTGAGTTAAGAAGCACCAGATCAATTGGTTCGTATCCTGCTACATGGCCCACATTCTCGTAACATATGCTTCTCGTAAATAATAAGGCCCGTAGAAATATATATATACATATAAATGTGGTTTAACTAAAAACAGACTATCTATTCAAATACGTGTATCTATTAAAAATAATGTTCAAACAAATATATTGAATATATTGTTCGTTTGTTCTTTTTTGTTAATCTCCGGATCTTTACGTAACATTGTTTGTTTACATTACGATACATTTCAAGGTATAGATAGTTATTTACGAAAAATCGAAAGTTGTGTGTATGAGGCTCTATTTAACTTCGATTAGGCTATGGAATATTTCTTGGTCGAGTGATCTAAGTCGCACCAGATCAATTGGTTCATATCCTGCCACATGACACACATATCTTGTAACAAATGTTTCTCGTAAATATATTAAGGGTAGAAATATATATATATAATAATGGTGATTACTAAAAACCGAATATCTATTTAAATACGAGTATTGATTAAAAATAATGTTCAAACAATATATATATATATATATATATATATATATATCGTGTTGCAGCAAAATCCGACACTTGATAAAAATGAATCGAAATAGGCAATACAACCAAAATTTGTATACGCAGTCACCCGAGAGTTTATTTCGCAACAGTTAGAGTTACTTACTACATTATTTTTCAATGTAACCGCCGCCAGCGGCAACGACCATCTCAAGGCTGGCGCGAAATGAGTCACACACTTTGGCAACCATGACATTGTTCATAGCGCTGAACGCCTCCACGATAGCAATTTTAGAGAGTCGCCGTGTTGTGGGCGTGCTTGTTGATCTTGGCCACGCCCCAGAATAAATAGTCAAGGGAGTTGTAGTCCAGTGAGGAAGGTCACAAGTCCGGTGATCAGAGGTGAGGGACATTGTTGAGCAGGCACGCCTGGGTCGTCTTGGCTTTGTGTGCAAAAGTGGAGACCCGCTGGAAGACGAAGGGGCGATCTCGTTATCCAGGGCTTCACCAAGCTACTCAACCCCTCCTGGTAAATGAGAGGGGAAGGATCTTTGTCTAAGAATTTGGAAATGTAAAAATTAATATTAGGATTATAATTAGTCCTAATATTAAAGATTTTAAAAATCATAAATAAGTAATAAATAAAGGCACAAAACAATATATATAACTTAACAGAGGTGAAAGTAGAAATAGGCACAGCTATATATATATATATATATATATATATATATATATATATATATATATATATATATATAGCTGTACCTATTTCTATATAAATATCAGTCAGTTAAGTGCCATACGTGAAACACGGCGCAAAATAAGTCACATTTTTGGCAACCATGATATTGTTCATAGCGCTGAACGCCTCCACGATGGCAATTTTTAGAGAGTCGCCGAGTTGTGGACGTGCTTGTTGGTCTTGGCTGGGATCACGCCCCAGAATAAATAGTCAAGGGAGTTGCAGTCGTGTGAGAAAGGTCACGAGTCTAGTGATAAGGGTGTGGGACATTGTTGCGCTGGCACGCTTGGGTCGTCTTGGCTTTGTGTGCAAAAGTGGAGTCCTGCCGGAAGGCTATAGAACCCAATCTGTCCTGTTATTTAACCCATAACTGGAAGGAAGAGACGGATTAATACCATTCCCAAGATTATTTGCGCGTAAGTGAATGCAATGAATTCAACTGGAATTCGAGCTCAGCTCCCCGATTTCTCGTTCCGAGCCGATATATATATATATATATATTATGTTTTAGAACATGTACATAATTTTTTCTATGTATGTCCTTTTCTCTACAATCATATGTTTGTTTCAATGTTGGGACTCCAACATATCATTGGGAGAAGGAAGGAGTAAGAGTTTGGAATCATCCTCTGTTTGTATTTGGTTCGTTGTTCTTGTAGGGTTGGTTGGGGTTATTGATAATTAAGGGAATGTGTCTTTCGTTTTGACCATTAAACTTTTGAAGAACCTGGTTTTTAAGTGTAAAATTGTTAGAATGTACTCACTATACTCACTGGGATATATATATATATATATATATATATATATAAGAAAAATTAAGACAGACGCGTTATTTCATGGTAATTCGGAAGTATAGGCCTATTTCAGGCGAGCCCTCTTCAGCTTCCGTCTTTATTTAACGAAGGATTCTACATGAATGGGATTCGCAACGACCTAATCCGGCGAATAAAAATAGAGAACAAAATAAAAACATACAAGATGATAAGAATATAACTGTCGCTCCTCTAAAAAAGAATATAAGAACATTCCATCCGTTTGTCGAACCCACAGAGATTCCTAAATAATCATCGGTCAGTGTCGACGAAAGTTCGAGGGAAGCGGGTTAGTCAGACAAGAAAGAGGGAGTGATAAAGAAAAGAGAAGAAAGGAAAGACAGGAGAGAAATAGAGCTTTAAATCCTTAATTTAAAGGAACCTCATTATTCTATTTAGATTTATTTGTTTTAACTTGTATTTTTTTCTCTTTGTGGTATATCACGCCATGATATACCCTAAGGAAAACATAAAGTTAATAAAATACTACAGTGGTATTTCGGCAGGGGCTTGGAAACAACGACTATATAACCACACGCACTCATTTTCCAACCCTGTACTGAAGCACCAAACAGTATCTCTGGTATTTGAAAGACCATAATCTAACCCCCATCATTAAATGGAACATAGTTAAAAAATCATACACACCCACAAATTTCAGAGAGTGCTGTAAGTTATGTCTGGATAAGAAAATAACCATCATCAGACACAAAAACCAGTTGGATCTGTTGAACCTGAGGAAAGAGCTAGTGTTTAAATGTAGACACAGGATGCCGGTTCAAGCTATGTTAATCTTTTAGCCGCCACCTTTCATTATTATTTAAATGTAAACCATTGTGATATGTGTTAAAAGGTTTTTTTTGGTTTTTTTTAATGTATTGGTTACATATTTGGTTTTTCTGGTACTTGAGTGCGTATATATATATGTGTGCGCGTTCGTAGGTGCATATATGTATCTGCGTACGTGGGCATATATGGGTATACGCACGTGTGTATGAAGGAAATTATGCACGCATTTACGTGTGTATATGAGGGGTGGGTGTGCAAAGATAGGTTCCACTTAGTACTAAATGTATACGGCATTATTATTTTTGTTTAAATCAAAGTGTAAAATTTTACCTCTATCTCTTTCTCTCTCTCTCTCTCTCTCTCTCTTTCTCTGCCCCCCTCGAGAGCTTTCTCTTCACTGAAATCTTTTTCTTGTATTAACAATAACTACAAAATTGGTTTTTTAGTCAAATTTAAATGAATTGTTTTTTTAAAAACTTTGTTTAAAGCTATATTTTCTGATAGTTTGAAGGTAAACTATGACCAGCAAAACAGTTTTGATGATAAATAATTCCAGCCATATATTACTGCTAAATACTACCAGTAATACACGTCTAGAGAAAAAATAATACGAGCACTATGAAAAAATATTCCTTGATTAATTTTTAATCTCTTTCTTGTATTAACAAAAACTAGAAAATTGATTTAAATGAATTTTTTTAAAAACTTTGTTTAAAGCTATAATTTCTGAATAAGTTCCGAAATTATTCCAAACATAAAGGGCTTGTAGTACAAATTACTCGCAATACATTTCCGGAAAAAATTTTTCTGTCGAAAAATATTACAAACAATACATTTTGAAGGAAAATTATTACCAACAATACATTTTTGATGATAATTAATTCCAGCCATACATCACTGTTAAATATTACCGATCACACACTTTTAGAGAAAAAATATTACGAGCACTATATTTTAAACGAGAAAACCTTAATATTACATTTTTTGAAAAAAGGAAAAAAATACAAGTTAAACAAATAAATCTAAATAGAATATTGAGGTTCCTTTAAACTAAAGATATAAAGCTCTATTTCTCTCTTCCTCCTTCCTTTCCTTTCTTCTCTTTTCTCTATCACTCCCTCTTTCTCGTCTGACCCACCCGCTACCCTCGAACTTTCTCTGACACTGATCGCTGGGCGTACATCTTTAAAGAGGAAAAAATAGAAGTTAAAATAAATAAATCTAAATAGAATAATGAGGTTCCTTAAATTAAGGATGTAAAGCTCTATTTCTCCCTCTCTCCTGTCTTTCCTTTCTTCTCTTTTCTTTATCACTACCTCTTTCTCGTCTGACTCACCCGCTTCCCTCGAACTTTCGTCGGCATTGTGGGTTCGACAAACGGATGGAATGTTCTTATTTTCTTTTTTAGAGGAGCGACAGTTATATTCTTATCATCTTATATGTTTTTATTTTGTTCTTTATTTTTATTCGCCGGATTAGGTCGTTGTGAATCCCATTCATGTAGAATCCTTCGTTGAATAAAGACGGAAGATAAAGATGGCTCACCTGAAATAGGCCTATACTTCCGAATTACCATGAAATAACGCGTCTGTCTTAATTTTTCTTATATTTGCTCTATATGTATTTATAGGCATATATGTTTAGAGCTCTCGTAGAGAGCTATCCTACCATTATATGTAAAGGATACTCCTTTGGATTCTTCTGTGTCCACAGGGCATGTTAATATAGATAGATAGATAGATAGATAGATAGATAGATAGATAGCAAGAATTACAATTTCTTGCTATCAATATATGTATATATATATATATATATATATATATATTGATAGCAAGTATTACAATTTCAAAAAGAACGTTCTTTAAATTTAGAATAACGCCGAAATTGTTATAATTATTATTACCTGAACAGTAGTTATAGTATTATTGATAGTAAAGCTAACAACAATATATATAACTTTTGACAACCTATCTTCATCTAGTCCTTCTGGAATATAATAGCATCGACGTGTAAATTATTTGACTGTCAGTTGGGGTAGCTCTGAGGAAAAGGCAGAAAACAATCATGTTACTAACGTCTGCTTTATTCGAAAGTTGTTTTCAAAACCGATTTCAAGATTTATATCACGTATTAATTTCAAGCATTTCAGAATTTACTACTTCAAAATTGACAGCTGCTTGTCACATTCTTTCAGGGTTATTATTTTACTATTTTAATATCAGTAAATTCTTCAAGTCTGGTATTAAATGATGAACATCAGCTGAAAAACGACGCCTTATAAAAATAAGGAAACATGAAATCGTTTTTCACATTCAATGCCTTTTATTAATATTCCGCCAATTAAAAACAGAAGTAGTTTACACTAAAAACATCATTTTTTTATCTCTGTATTAACGCCAATTTAACATAAAAAACGTTTGAAATCATTGCATAAACATGAGACATGAATTTATCAAATGTAATTAATTTAATTCATTTGAACTGTTAGAAAATCTATCCTAGTTTTTTTAATACTATAAGTGTCATTTTCCCACATCTTGGTGATATTTTTCTTAATAAAGCGATTAATTTTTGTTAACAAAGCGATAAATGCAACAGAAACGTAATTATTTTTTAATTAATTGTCGTTTATTTTATTAATGCTGCATAACAATAAAATTTTCCTCCTGTTTGTTAATTGTATTAAAAGTAGATATCATCTTTTATAATTGAAAAGATTAGAAAAGTAATGACGATTTCAGAAATAAAAAATATATGAGATTGTTATTAAAAGTAGATATCATCTTTTAGACGCAATTGTACGAGAGAAAGTTACTAACACCTTTAATGAGTCGCTATAACGAAATAGAGCTACAGAATGAGTTTGTTCACCCAATTTATTTTCCTTATTATGGGCATTATCCTATCCATTATATGAAAACACCGTATTTTACAGACGGAACAGAACGATTGAAAAAATAAATAAATAAAAACATGCTTTGTTCTCAGAAAGACATTTATACCAATAAGACATACACAAAACTTTGTATACATATCATCTACTATCTACTAATTCATCTACTAGGGAAAAGTGACGAATCTTGACTTTTCCAAAATGGAGGAATGCAATCTTTAGTTTTTTCATGCCTTGTGATGATATATTCCCAAAAAGAAACTGCGTAAAAGAGTTGTAAGCTCTATCATTAGTTGAATGGCCTGAGCAGATTCCCAGTTAGGACGAACGAACATGTGTCTTCACACCAATAACATTAGTGAGTACTAACCACTTTCGTTCCTGCATGAAGCGAGGTCACTAAGAGGCCTTTACGTGACTAATCGATCTTCCTATCCATATAAGTGATTCTACAACGGTCAGTCTAAATATTTAAGGCATCGGGTTTCAAACCAAAACTGTTTATTTTATATAAACTTTTGTCAACTATCAAATGTATTTCATGGAAGACTTTATTTTATTGTCAATCTCATTTTGTTATATTTTTCTATTTCTTTCAAAAGAGATTTTGACAATATATTATCCTTCGATATCACTGTCATGCCAACAATTTGAGTAAACTCTTCAGGTACGTTACTCGGAGTTTCCTTTTCTTTCTCATATGATAAATTGGTACCGAAATCATTAAATTCTTCAGGATGGTACAAAGCTAAACAGAGAAGATAGATACAAGATATGAATAACATTGTCAAACAGTATAAAATCCAAGTCGAGTGAAGACTTAAAGACATATAGTTTTACTTACAGTAATTTTTAGGAATTAATATAGAGCTACATTTAAGTTAGGCTAGTGATTGCTTCTTTCACTGAAAGCGCAAAATTACACACTTGTTGGAGCGGTAAATGGATCGAACTAATGTTAAAACAAGAACAGAAAAAAATATTTAAGCTAATATTACAGTTAACAAAATTATAAGTACTTTCCAAATTAGTGACGATATCATGGTAATTGCAAACAGTTATTCTATGTTTATTATTCACATTGTTTAGACTGTTGTCCTCATCTTTATTACCACATCCACCACGGACGATATGAACAGTTTGGTTAGAAATTCAAACAAAATTCACCTGAAGAAGGCCGAAGCGTACAAGGACCGAAACGTTGTGAAAAACAATAAAGATGAAAAAACAGTCCGTACAATCTAGGCAGTGTAATTACAACACCTCATCTCAGAAATATAGGCGTTATTTTAATATCTAGGAAAACATGTTTCATAAAGTATACAAGTTTACAATGAAGAAGCTTTAATCTAAAAAGTATGCTCATATAAGACAGTGCTGATTCATATACCGCAAGTTTAAAAGACATTTTTTCAAAGACATGAAACACTGGAATTGCCCGAAGAATCTGAAATATTAACATAAAAAAATATTGTGCTTCATAACTAAAAGATATACAGTGACGTAAATTAATAAATATACATATGAGGAGGGTGTACATATGTATAGTATTATTATTCAGGTGTTAATATAACAGTGCTTCATGTATGAACCGAGCTGTATTATACATTATTATTACTCAGCGTTTCATGCGTTATTCAACTATCAGGTGTATATTTCAAACGTTGATATATACACCTGATAATTGCATAACGTATAAAACTCCGAGTCGTGCAATAGACGGAAGATAATATGTATACTACCGGCCATAATTATTAGGCCACCCCAGTTTTTAAAAGAAATTATGTATTTCATATAAATTTTAGTATTTATTGCCAAATAAAAATAGAATGGTTCTTTTGTTACTATTAGTTTGAAAAAATTTACAAGGCAAGGAAGCAAAGATGGACTCGTCCGAATCACCCTAAATTCTATTCATTCTTCCATTGATGACACTGCAATATAGGTAATTATTAAATATTTATAAATTCATTTGATGCACATGTTCTTGTGCAGTATACCAAAAGAACCATTCTAATTCTGTGGTGAACTGGGGCAAGAAGTGGCTTGTCAACTTCAATTCATCTAAAATCAAGCTGTTGTCTGTCAACCATTACAGGCAACCTCTCCTGCCTCCCATAAGCATGGACCAAGCGATTCTCACTGAGAGTAATACACGACGCCTCCTCGGACTTACCCTGTCCTCAGACCTCAAATGGAACCACTATATTGAATCCATAGCAAAATCTACTGCTAAGAAGGTTGGGTCACTATGTCGATCCAGAATGTTTTTTCCACCTAAATCCATCCTGCATATATACAAGTCTACCATCCGTTCGTGCATGGAGTACTGCTGCCATTTATGGTCAGGTGCCCCTGCCGTTCTCCTCAGTGTTCTTGACAAGCTCCAAAGGAGAGTCTGTAATGTGATAGGTACTGATCTGGCGGCTCGACTGCAGCCACTTCCCCATCGTCGAAAGGTGGCCTCCCTTTGTCTCTTCTATAAATACTTTCATGGCTTCTGCTCAGATGAACTTAAGTCACTGATGCCTCTTCAACAGGTGTTTACTCGTGCAACCAGACTGGCATCTGGGTCCCACCCATTCACAGTCAGGTTAGCCAAATGCAGACGACAATTCTACTCCTGCAGCTTCTTCTCTCGCACTTCCCGCCTGTGGAACTCGCTCCCGTATTCTTGCTTTCCTGACGGCTACAACCTCCAGAAATTTATATTCAAAGTCAATACTCATCTACTAAGCACTGGACTCTAGCTCTCTCCCCACCCCTGTATAACCTTCTTTTTCTCTCCACCTATGTATCTGTCATCGCACCTGCTTTCTCAGCTTTCTATTGTTCCTTTCTAACTAGTTTGTACTCCTCACTCTTTTCTAATTAATCTTTTTACATTGATGTAGCCCCCTGCACATCAGTGGGGTTTCTGCCTTGCTCAGAGTGAAATGATTAAAAAAAAAAATTTACAATTATTCACTTGGCAATAAATACTAAAAATAGTAGGAAATACTTATTTTTTTAAACACTGGGGTCGCCTAATAATTATGGCCGATAGTGTATATCTATTAATACACACACACTCACAAACACACCCACATACACATATATATATATTTATATATATATGTGTGTGTGTGTGTTTGCGTGTGTGTGTGTGTTTGTGTGTGTGTGTGTGTGTGTGTGTGTGTGTGTGTGTGAACTATTTCCACAACTTAAAAGTCCAACGAGCTACTCAATTTAGAGGGTTACAGAATAAGATGCATCGTTTATAAAGATACCTGTGGTAGGTAACGGATATCTATAGACTTAATTAAAGATTTCAGGTTTAAAACTTAGTGATCGTTTAGAACTGCTCAGAAACGGATTCTAAAAATAGCGGTTCGTTGAAAGAAGCTGCTCTTATTCTATTCATTCTCTTATTCTCTTCATTCTCTTCTTACGAAGAGAATGAAGGTATTTTGCTATACTCTGCCTAGCATGCCGGGCAATCGCTGTGGAGATTAGTACTGGTAAATCTAAAGAATGTATTTCATCAAAACACTTTCTGTAAACATACCGATAGATTAACGATAGTCGTGTTACGTTTCGTCTGTTTTAAAAGAGTTTTAAGATAGAAAACAAGACATTACCCACAATGCCTTGTAGACACTTTTATCCTCTAACTGCACTGGAAAATAAAGGTTGATCTACTCTTGTCCATTTATTTTTAATCTTTTCACATCAAGCAAGATGATAATGCTAATAAGGATAAAGTTATTGCAAATGGAAAAGAATGAGACGACATTAATGAAAAGAAAGAACAGAATTTATAAGAAGAATGATGATTGTCGTTGCATTTAATATTTTTAAGACTGTAGGTGACAGATACGAAATAAATCAAATAAAATGTCCAGAGCCTGAAGTACGAGAAAATAATCTATTAAAATATAACATACGTTTACATCTTTTTCAACAGTAAAACGATGAGACTTAGTTGCTAATCTTGCAGTATGTTTAAATTCATGAGATCAAGGTACGAAGTAGATGATCTCTTTACAACTGTCATAAACATATTTATAAAAAAAACGAGATTTTCCAGATTATATTACAGAATATTTTTACGGATTTGTCAAGGTATTCTAATGGTGAACTGATTTAAAAAATCTATACAATGCAACTTACGATTGCTGATGCGAAGAAACTGTGTTATTTTGTAAATCATTTTTCTTATTGGTTACCACATTTTATTTCACTCTTGAGATTATTAATGGTCAGTGTACTTCTATTGATTTGAACTTTTGTTCTCGTGTTGGTTATACTTATTATTATACTACGAGTGTAATTTGATTGATGATCTAAAATGGTCTACAATCTGCTGTTAACTGTGGCAAGGAATGAAGTTGTAATAATTGTACCTAGTATGTTTTGGATAATAATCAAATATTAACCTGTTAAAACAAACTTTATTTAACTTTGTCTACATTCTTTTGTGAGTCCCTCGTGGCTGGCTAAAATGTCCGCTGGCAGGAGTAGCACGTGTGGCTGGTGTGAAATCATTTGAGGAACTAAAAAAAAATGCTGAACTGATACTAGTTGTTGGTCAGTAGGGATGGGCCAGAGAGAAAGAGAGTGGGTGAGAGATGAAAGGATTCTGGGATAGTAGTTCGTAACCTAGGTGGAAACACCTGGAGAAGAGGAGGGAGAAGAAGACAAAGTAAATATGTTTAGGTAGTATTATTTCTGACCTTTGGTAAGGGGGTACTACAACGTGTTAATTTTAACGTTTTCAAAATGAAACCCATCGCTATTAATCATCTTAGAGACTCTTTTCTGCCTTCCATCAGCGTAGTTGATACTAACCTCCAGGAGACAGACTCGTTGCAACTTCACGCCCGATCATTTTCTCTGTTGACTTTGAACGGGACAGATTGGGTTCTATAGCCTTGGCTGTCAACCAGTCTACCGCAGAAAGCAATGGCGACCTACTGCGGGATAATCTTCTGCCCAGTCAGTCATGTCTCTTTCGAGACATGATCACCCAAGCGTGTTTCACGTATGGCATTTAACTGACTGACTGAATACAAACAAGAATTTGCAATTTTACTAATGCTAATCTGTCGTCTCGTCTTCAATTAATTTCCTACCGCCTTGATATAGCTTCATTGTGCATTTTTTAAAAATTCTTTCCTGATAATTATTGTGATGAACATTCCTCTAAGTTACTCAAATTGTATGAACTTATGCGCAGCACCAGTTTGATTAAAAAGGTCTCATCATTTTAGAAATTAAATGAGTAGATGCAACCGTAAGTTTAATGTTAGTAGTTCCTTCTCTAGCATCTATCGCTTGTAGAACACACATGCGGATTCTAGCTTTCTAGCTAACTTTGATATTCATAAATTTAAAAGCCATGCCAATCACAGCGTAGTCAGTAACTTCTTGTGTTTAATGGCGTTATTGCCTCAATTGTGGTGAAATAATAATCATAAAAAGTACATTATAGATGAGAACAATACTTCAAATTAGTTAAAGTTTATTGACAATTACTCGTCTTATAAATAAACTAGCAGTATAGCCCGGCGTTGCTCAGGTGTAAAAGCTTTAAAACTAATCCATCGTCCTGGAGCTCAGACTCTTTGGACGTTAGCACGAAAGGCTAAAAAGCAATAGTTGTTTCCAGTTAAAGCGAAACCGTAGACTGAAAGAAAAATGAATGGATGTAAGTCAATTTTTGATATCAAATAGGTTTTTTTCGTTGTAAACTGAATTTTGAAGGCTAAATAAGTCCTCTGAGTAAATGGTATCATGGCTTAGACTAAGAACTACAATTATACCTACTTAGAGACAAAACCCGAAGCAAAAACTAAAAGTAAAATAAAAGGGCGGAAAAAATACAAACATACAGCAGATAAACAGACACACGCACAAACATCTTGCGTTTTATATATATATATATATATATATATATATATATATTATCGATTTTCTGCACTATTGTAAGAACTGCAGCATTAAAACATCTGAATATAGCGTCTTATGTATTTGTCTATGATTGTATTAAATTTGATTAAAACCGGACCACCCTTCTATAACCCGATTTTTTCGATTATCGATTTTCGATATTTATCGGGGGTACCTCGACACAAAACCAATCTAAGAACACTCGCAGACGCTTATAGTACAACTGTGTAAATTTTAAAGAAAATCAGTTCAGCCGTTTCGGAGTCTATAGCTAACGGACACACACACACAGACACACACACCACATACACACACAGACAAAGTTCCATTTATGAATAAGTTTAGATTACAAAACTGTCAAAGGCACTACGTGTCTAAAATGATAACCAAATATTGAAATTAACTCAAATTAGATTCAAGATTTGTGGAATGTGGTAGTAAACGAACTAGCATCAAAGAGCAAAATAACATGATAATCAACAGTTAACCTATATCATCAAACAATGCGCATCTGAAGATGGCCAGATGGTTTTTGCCCGTAATGTTAATTTTTCATATATGCATATAATAATCAAGATGAAAACTGTAGATTTAATAAATTATTGAATATCTTAGCATCGTCTATATAAACAATCAGATGTACATCAATTTATAACTTCGTTTACTAAAATGAATTTCTGTGGACCCCTTACAACAAGCATAGGTAATCCTCTAATTTTATTTATTTACCTGTTTTTATTGTGTCGGTTTTGTATGCAGTTTTCTGTATAGGGATATCAAATTGAAAGTGTTCTCGAAATTTTTAATTTAACCTACTTGATGATTCACTGTGTTTTTTCTAGATACCGCCAATATTTCGGCATGAATTTTCGATCAGCGAATTAAGTTCTATACGTGATACACGCATGCGCGATCATGTTTCTTTCGAGACATGACTGACAGGGCAGAAGATTATCCACGCAGTAGGTTGCCATTGCTTTCTGCGGTAGACTGGTTGCCGACAAAGGATATAGAACCCAATCTGTTCTGTCATTTAACCCATAACTGGAAGAAATAGACGGATTAATACCTTTTCCAAGGGTATTTGCGCGTAAGTGAATGTCCTTGGGAAATTTTCGATATCCAAGTTTAAAGTTTTTAAAATGAAAAAAACAAAATTTAGAGAAGGCGATGACGTAAACAAAACGAGATTTTAACCAAAATTTCGAACATGTTAAAAAAAGTTTAATTTCCTTTTGAAATTTTTTAATTTCAAAAAATAATTTAAAAATACTTTGCTCCTTCATCTTAATAATAACATAAACATTTTGATGATAAAACTTTATCTTCGTTACGTTTGTGGCCTTTTTCATTACGTTATGCTGTTTTTCATGTGAAATAGTGAAGGTACACAGTTTTATGTATACTACTTGACGGTTTTTAACAAAAACCTATATTATTACTTTTAACACGGAGATGAAAAATTATTTACATCCATATTAGAAGCAAAAATATTATTCGATCAAATGTGTGTGTTGTTCATTTACGTATTACTGCACAGCAAGTCTAGTTTCCACAGCTGTTTCACATGTAAGGACTGATTTCACACATTGTGTATGTTATTGTGATTGTAACAAACACACCACTGCCGTCTACAAAAACCGACGATCAGAACAGATGTCGTTAACCAGTCCATCGCTATTGTATTTAAAATATTCATTTGGGAAAGCTGTCGTTAACCGCACCGCCGTTGTCGTTGCAAAAGTCAATAGGGACAACCACGACGACGTTATCGTCTGCAAAAGATGTCAGGTGTGGTAACTGTCAATAGGTATTATTTATGTTATTGGGAATTTGATTTTTTAACAGGTGCCAGCGTGATACGGCAACGAATTTATAAATGGGTAGAAAAGACTGGAAGTCGATTGAGAAATCACAATCTCTAGCAGAAGGGCCTGTTTGTCTTTTCGATATAATACAATGTATTTCTTACACCTTCTTTTTACTTTAGGAAAACATTGGGGTTTATCATTATTATTTTTAGATTTTTTCTTAAATTCAATCATGAGACATATTGTCAGACCGAGTCGGGTGGGCTGTATTCCGCAACCGAATACAAGTTTCCCAGCTTCCATTATGACATTGTTTCAGTAAGCAGTGGATCTTGAGGAACTACTATTTTTTTTAACGACCACTCTTGAAGCAACTGAAATGTGGTTCTACAGAAGGATGCTGCGAATATCATGGATCGAGCATGTGAGCAATGTTGAGGTCCTAGAAATGATGGAGACAAAAAGAAAATTAATACTGGGCATTAGGAAGAGACAGCTGAAGTTCCTGAGACATGCAATAAAGAAGGAAGGCTTGGAGAATCTGATACTAACAGGCCAAAGAGAAGGAAAAAGACAACAGGGGAAAACAGCGGATAACATATTTGAAGGAGCTAATCAGGTGGATGATGGAACGAGGGATGCATGGTGTAACAGGAGAAGGCTTGCTAAGAGCCAACAGGGATAGGGAGACGGGGAAAGTCATGATCGCCTACGTCCTGAAGTGACAAGGCACATAGAAGATCAAGAAGCGTTATGTCAATAATGTTTTCATATATAGTCTCGTGCGAAGGCAAAAAATACGTATGGTTCATATTACAAAATAATATATATATAGTCATCCACAGACAGATCTGTTTTGCTGTATCACAGCTCATCAGTACGGTTAGACTCCGATCGCTTCTAACCCAGAGTTGAAACCCGACCGAAGTGGCGTCAGTCGGCGATTTTACCTCTGGGCCATGGGCGCACGGTAGAAGGCAGACGTTTTAGCATATATAATGCGTCTAAGACCAAGCTGTTGTCTGTCACTTATCACAGGCAACCCCTCCTGCCTCCCATAAGCATGGACCAAGGGTTTCTCCCTGAGAGTAACACACTACGCCTCCTCGGCCTTACCCTGTCCTCAGACCTCAAATGGAACCACTATATTGAATCCATAGCAAAATCTACTGCTAAGAAGGTCGGGTCACTATGTCGAGCCAGGATGTTTTTCCGCCTGAATCCATCCTGCATATATACAAGTCAACCATCCGTTCGTGCATGGAGTACTGCTGCCATTTATGGTCAGGTGCCCCTGCCGTTTGCTCAGTGTTCTCAACAGGCTCCCAAGGAGAGTCTGTAATGTGATAGGTACTGATCTGGCGGCTCGACTGCAGCCACTTCCCCACCGTCGAAATGTGGCCTCCCTTTGTCTGTTCTATAAATACTTTTATGGCTTCTGCTCGGACAAACTTAAGTCACTGGTGCCTCCTCAACAGGTGTTTACTCGTGCAACCAGACTGGCAACTGGGTCCCACCCATTCACAGTCAGGTTATCCAAATGCAGACGACAATTCTACTCCTGCAGCTTCTTCTCTCGCACTTCCCGCCTGTGGAACTGGCTCCCATATTCTTGCTTTCTTGACGGCTACAACCTCCAGAAATTTAAATGCAATGTCAATACTCATCTATTAACCACTGGACTCTAGCTCTCTCCCCACCCCCGTATATACTTCCCTTTCTCTCCACCTATGTATCCGTCATCGCACCTGTATTTTCAGCTTTCTATTGCTCCTTTCTAACTAGTTTGTACTCCACACTCTTTTCTAATTAATCTTTTTACAGTTATGTAGCCCCCGCCCCAGCTCATCAGTGGCATTTCTGCCTTGCTCGAACTGAAATGATTAAAAAAATACATATTATCCTTATAAACGCCCAATAGCCAGAGTGCTCAATCAGGGTGTGATAGCGTATATATATATATATGTGTGTGTGTGTGTGTGTGTGTGTGTGTGTGTGTGTGTGTGTGTGTGTGTGTATGTCCGAGTGAATACAGTACGAAGAATTATTTCCACGTCCAAAACATTAATTTAAAACAGTGCTCGATATATAATTTTCTGTATAGAGCTGTGAATATTTATTATAAATTATATTTTAGAACATGTACAGAACTTCTCTATATATAATCGCTACGAAGGCGCGTCCGTTTCTGCATCGGAGTACCGATGCTTCGTCAGGCGATGTGGTACTGGGAATCCTTTTCATTTTCATTTATGTCGTTTTGTTAGGGTATTGGCTGGGTTTTTTTTTTTATATTGTGATATTTCGTTGACAGTTGGAATTTTTTCTGGAGAGTGTTAGTGTGTGTTGGTGGGTGTTAGCAAGATAATGTAGTCAGTCTGTGACCGTTGGAATTTATTAGTTGGTGCGGATATTTTTTTTGTTTATTTTTATTTTTGCAGAGTCTTTACATTCGGTGTAAATTTGCATGTTTAATCTTAATATTGGGTTTAGGGAATGTGTTATTTGTCTTACATTTTTAATTTTTGATTTTTTATATCATTGTTTGGGAGTCGCTTTCTCTATTCAATTTTTAATTTTGAATCTTTGATTTTTAATTGGATCATTTTTTGGAAATAATTTTCACTATTAAATTTTTAAGTTTGAATTTTCTATTCTCATATAAATTTCTTTTCTCATATCTAGTCTATATATGATTCGATTTATTATGGTTATGGTTATGGTTATTAACCTTACTGTAATTTTATTTATGGTTATAAATCTTACTCTAATTATGGTTATGGTTATAACTCTGGCTCTAATTATGGTTATGGTTATTGGCCTTACTCTAATTATGGTTATTGACCTTCCTAATTATGGTCTTTAACCTTACTTTATAATTAATATTGATCAACATCAATTGTGGTTATTAACCTTACTTTATTAGTTAAAACTAATAATGTTCCTACACCTTATTTTAATTCTTAACTTCTATTTTCATATCTATTCAATATATAATTCATCTTATTTTGGTTATGAGTATGGTTATTAACCTTAATTGATCCTATTCTAATATTGATTATTAACCTTACTCTAATTATGGTTATTAACTTTACTAATTTTATCTATTAACCTTACTTTCTAATTAATCTTAATTAATGCCGATTATGGTTACCAACGTTACTCTTTTAGTCAATACTAATTATGGTTATACACCTTATTTGTAGTTAATATTAAACCTTGTAAATTTTTTTTTATATATACACATATATATACACCTATATGTATTGGTCATATTCTTGGCTCTTGTAGTGTTTTTGAGCATGATTGTAATGTTAGCTCTCTGATGTGCTTGCAGTTTACTGTGATTTCATGCCTCTGGTTTAAAAGCTTGTTACTGTTCATATATTTAAGTATCTCAATTTTTTCTTGAAGACGGAGGAGACATGGTTCCTTCATAGATTTAGGTGTTCTTGCTTGTCTAAGGATTTTTCATTTAACTCTAGGTGTTTTATTTTCGTTTTTTAACTTCCAAAAATATTTGAAGAGAGATGTCATGTTTTGTTTTTCTTTGTTATTGAAGGATGAGAGGTGATTATAAAATCGCTTATTAAATACGTTCATGGTATTTTTGATATACATTTTTTCATCCTTAGGATTCTCCATGGATGATATCAAACATATATATATCAGGGATTTCGTTTGACATTTGTTGTACATGGGGCATTGGTTAGGGTTTCTACAGTTACAGGGGTTGTAATTATGGGTCGGATTTGGTATTAATGTTGGAGTTATTTTTGTTGTGTGTTTTTAATATTTTGTTGTTGTGTACTTTAATTATTTTTTCTAGATTATTGGAGCAGCTATAGCTTAGTTTAATTGTATTTTTATTGAATATTTTATTTAGAGAGTTATTTTTGGGGGAATGCTTATCTATTAGTTGAAGAAATTTATGTCCCAGTTTGAAGTTAATTGGTTGATTAAAAGGAGGGTTATACCAGATGATTTTAGGTTCCTATTTTTGCTCTTTGAACTTCTGAAGTTTTCCACATAATTGATTTGAGATGATTGATATCTGCTATCCTTAGTTAGGGTTTCTAGCCAATACCCCTAACAAAACGACATAAATGAAAATGAAAAGAATTCCCAGTACCACGTCGCCTGACGAAGCATCGGTACTCCGATGCAGAAACGGACGCGCCTTCGTAGCGATTATATATAGAGAAGTTATGTACTTGTTCTAAATATAATTTATAATAAATATTATATATATATATATATATATATATATATATATATCCCAGTGAGTACAGAACGAAAAAAGAATTTTACACCGTCAAAAACATTAATTTAAAACAGTGCTCGATATATGATGTATAGAGCTGTCAATATTTATTATAAATTATGTTTTATAACATGTACATAATTTTTTCTATATATGTCCTCTACAATCCTATGTTTGTTTCAACTTTTTTTTCCTTTAATTTTGATTTTTCCAGTACGGAATATTTTTTTTATTTAAGTAAGGTTTTTCGGGTAGATTTCTAATCTAATTCGGAATATTAAACATTGCTGTAGACTTTAGTAAATTCATTTATTTAAGTGTGGAGTGTTTTGTATTTAGGCGAGGTTATTTATAAAAATCAAGATTTGTATTTTTAGAGGGTAAATGTAACTTTGTATTTTATCCGTTTTTTATAATTTATCTAAATTTGTATATTTTAAACTTAATTTTGAATTTAGGGGATCGATTTGTTTTCCTTTAAGTTTTAATTATTCCTAGATTATAGTTTGGGAGCCTGTTTATTTCTTTTAATTTTATATTTTATTTATTTGGATGCTTTTGTGGATATTAGACCTTACTTTAAGGATTTATTAGATCGATTTTTCTATAGCATTTTTAATCTTTTATAATAAGAATATCTAATCAAACTCCTAGTATTTCCTAGCATGATTGTAGGGTTAGGTCTCTAATGTGCTTAGAGTTTACTGTGGTTTCGTGTCTCTGATTTAAAAGCTTGTTACTATTTATATATTTAAGGATCTCTATTTTTTATTGAAGGCAAAGAAAACATGGTTCTTTTAGAGAATTTGCTCTTCTTGATTGTTCCAGCAAATTCCATTTAAACTTAGGTGTTTTATTTTCGTCTTTTAATTTCCAAAAGTATTTGGAGAGAGATGTCATCTTTTGTTTTTCTTTGTTATTGAAGGATGAGAGGTGATTGTAAAAGCGCTTTTTAATTACGTTCATGGTACTCCCAATATATATTTTTTCATCTTTAGAATTTTCTATGGATGAAATCCAACACATATATATCAGATTTCATCAGATATTTATTGGTCATGGGGCATTGGTTGGGGCTTCTACAGTTACAGAGGTTGTTCTCACGGGACGGATTTGTATTAATGTTGGATTTATTTTTGCTGTGTAGTTTTAATATTTTCGTGTTATGCATTTTGATTATTTTTTTCTAAATTATTGGAACAGCTATAGTTTATTTTTATGGTATTTTTATTGAAGATTTTGCTCAGAGGATTATTTTTGGGAAAGTGCTTCTCTACTAATTTAAGAAATTTATGCTCCAGCTTGAAGTTAACTGATTGATTGAAGGGAGGGTTATACCACATTATTTTTCTGTTTCTAGTTTTTGCTTTTTTGACTTTTGAATTTATCCACAAAGCCGATTTTTGATTATTTATACCCGCTTTCATTAAGGATTCTATTATAAATTACCTTGTGCTTATACAATATCTTTTAACTGGATGAGTCTGTATTAATGCGACGTTCTACCGATGATGGGATGTGCTTAATAATGGATGGTGGGGTATTAGAGTTGGGTTTTATATATATTGGGTTAGCGTTGTTTTTAATGTAAGGTTGGGAAGTGTTCGATACTAGGTCTAATGTTATGTCTAGGAAGTCTACTTGCTTGATATTGTGGTTCGTCACTACGTTAAGGCCAAAGAATTTAAAGACTCTATGGATTAATTTTCTGGTTTTATCAACCTTACCTCCAGTAGTTTTATCAGTTATCATTAGTCCGTCTTCCCTATATAGTCCTATATTGTCCGTTTCAATTTCCTTATGTGCAGTTAAGTTGTACAGTAAAAATAATCCAATCAGATCCGAAGCCTTTGCAGAATCCAGGGCATCCATGGATAAATCAAAGTTCTCCTTTGAGTTCTTAGTCCACTGTTCGTTGTCGTGGATTATAACTGATTTCCTGCAGTTCAGGATAATTTTGACTTCATCCTCTGCGATGTCTGAGTAGAATTCCGCGAACTACAGGGCGAGACCGAATAGGTTCTCCGAAATTGATGGGTAAAAATCCACAATGTTCAATTGTAAAAAGGTGGCATTATTTTTTCCACCAATTTTTTCAAACTTCTCGATTACGTCTACCGTACCTTTCCACTGCGTTTGTTTAATTTTATTTTTTATTTGTTGGTTGACACTCTCTAATATAAACTAATTACGGGCAAATTGAAAATAAATGACAGAGTCTCCAAAATAGCAAGGAAAGAAGCATATGTGCTTTTGAAAGACCACAAACCTGATTTTACAGCAAATTACCTACAAGGATAATAAACCCCACAAAATCCAAAATAGGTAGGATAAGTAAAACAATATTAATGTGTCTGCTTATTTATAATAAAATCCGTTCATACTCAACGGATAATCTTTCATGCATTAAAATTTAAAAGGTCAGAAATAAACTGTAATGTTGGCAGATGTTATTATTTTTCTTTTCTCGACATTCCCAAGTACTTTCAATCTTCTTCCGAGATCATCTTTAAGGGGGTTAGTTTTGGTAACAAAAATGACCGCAAAACTTAACTAGTTACTGTAAATTTTCTTATTTGTCAAAGATAACGTTTTGCAAATTGCTTAGGTTTGAGTAGAACAAGAATATTATACAAAATAGAATATTTTTATATGTTATAATGTCAGGGCCATGCATGTGTTAAACACTGTTCTTTTTACAAGCATTTTAGAGCATTACTACATTATTCATAGCTGATTCTATGAATTGACATGCGTACTTTGAGGCGAAAGACAAATCGTTCTACAAAAAATGCATCGAATTGTTAGAGAAGCGTTGGAATCAGTGTATCACCCTAGATGGAGACTATGTTGATGAATAAAGTCGAATTTTGCCTAAAAGTTTTTATTTTATTAGTTAGGCCCTGGATTTATTGAGTGATGTTGTATATATATTATTTTTTCCTAGGCACACTGATTAGGTCACTCACGTCATCTTTCAATTCTCTGAAAAAAGAACTTTTAGCTATTTCCCGTCTCCCAACCGTTTTTTTAAACTTGTTTTATCATTTCTTTTCTTTTCATTTTTTACACATTTAATTATTGTGCTAACATGCCTAGCACGAATGTGCCTCTGAAGCCTTTTAATGTTTTTCGGGTTTTTCTACATGTTTAATTTCCTTTCATACTTTTTGATAACTTAATTTTTTGTAATGAGTTCTCGTGTAAGGAGAGACCGTTTGCTTTAATCAACGTTTTCCTATGTTTTTTTTTAGCTATGAGACACGGAATTTATTTCCATTAGTTTTCTGTTATTCCATATATAATTACGAGATATATATTTTTTCTACTGTTTTTTTTTTATTACAGGCGGCTGTTAATGCCAAACTGTAAAGAAGAAAACGTGTTTTTATATCTACACACTTCACGATATGAGAAAAGTGTTCAGTTATCTGCGGTTAATAGTAATGCTACTGATAATATAAACCGCTTCCCTATAAGGAAACATTTGAAATTCATTGACCGAGCAGTCAGTACTGTTTCCGGTTGATATTTATAAAATCTTTCTCTTAAAAGAAAGGTAGCGTTGCAACTCAGATAATACACAGTGTTCGTTATCAGTGTGCTGCTTTTCCCAGTCAAATCCCTCAACCAATTGCTCTCAGAAGAGCAGAGGTTCCTCCTCTAAATGGGGAGGGGTCATCGATGCTTCTCTAAGCTGTCGTTTTGGGTGTAGGGGTGTTGTTCCTACGAAAACCCATATTGTAATGAGTTCTCCGGTAGAGATAGAAAACCCATTTTGTAATGAGTTCTCCGGTAGAGATAGACTGTTTGTCAACCAAGGCTAAATAACCTAATCTGTTCTGTTATTTAACCCATAGCTAAGAAGAAAAGGTTGATAGATTAATATCTTTTCCAACGGTATTAACCCGTAAGTGGATGGAACAAATTCTACTGGAATCATTCTGAGTCGATATTCACTGCACCACAACGCAAATTCTCTTCCAGTCAAACGTTTGTCACTGAAAAGAAATGTAATCTAGTCAGAATATCGCCCATGAAATAAAACCATTAGACTATCATAGCCGTAAGCATTTTCTATACTTGCTGCAACCTACTGCTACAAACGAACGAAGTAGAGAGGAACTAAGGTGAAAGAGTAAACAGTCTAACAGCTTTTTTCTTTTATTTTCTTTAGCATCGCTGCGAGGCTTTTTCTGGTCACTCCGCATGGCTCCTCTGTTTTCGGTTTGTCGTGAGCACTGTCTTCTAGTTAACATTGTTGTTTCTTTTCTTGTCTTCTTTGTCAAAAAGTAATTTATCTTCATTGATTTAGCTCCTTTGTCCTGGTTGTTTGACACAGTGCTTGTGAGAGCCACTTCATTTAACACCAGGCCAAATAAATGTCTAAAACAATTTTTTGTGATTTGTCAGTTTTGTAACCAGATATTGGCAGACATTGATATCGTAACAAAATTTTCCATAAAAATTATGCAATAAAACTAATAACTGGCTCCCTAAATTTGTCATTATTAAATAAACCATGTTTTATAGTGATGTAAAAAAATCGTATAATTCCGTTGTTGTTTTTTTTCTTTTCCGTTTTTTAATTAAATGTTTTTATCACGATTTTTTAATGATGAATTCAGCTCATATTTATAAACTCATAATTAAATCTCAATATCGGCTAAATAAATAGGATGTACCAATAGATTAATTATCACTAAAAGCAATTACATCAGCAGTCAATTTAAAACACTTTTACTGTTATTAGTTTATTTTGCGGGTATTGTGACCGGGAGAGAAAAGAGAAAGATCAACCGACAGCCACAGAAAGAAACCTATTTGTTGCAAATAAAAAAGAGATTTTTTTTCCTAAAATAACGAGTGTTACTGTCTCAGTTGGCTACAGAACGTGATAAGAGATCGATATGAAGACATAGCCCGATAGTTGTGAGGATTGTTTAAATAAGATCGTGCCTAGAATCACGGAAAATCCCGAATCGATCTCAAGACATTTTACAAATGGTTTGGGAAAAATAGAATAGGGAATCAAGGAAACCAGTATTTACCTGACATATAGTTTCAGGGAAAATATTGAAATGTACTGAACATCTGAAGTGAATCGCAGTCAGAAAATATTCTATCAGAACTTCATTATTATTAGTGTTATTATAAGGAAGTAGTAGTAATAGTAGTATTAGTAATATAGTGAGTGATCGGAGTAAACTATTCGAAAACATTGATGTCCTATGCTTCTTTATAAGAGAACTCAGTCTATGATCTAATGCATGAGGATACTTGTGATATTTTTGTTATACTTCTTCTTCTATGTGCCCTGTCCTTTCAGGACGTAGGCTATCATGGCTTTCCACGTCTCCCTATCCCTGGTCGCTCTTAGTACGCCTTCTTCTGTTACACCATGCAACCCTCGTTCCATCATCTACCTGATCAGGTCCTTCAAATATGTTATCCGTTGCTTTCCCCTGTCTCTTTTCCCCTCTATCTGCCTTGTTAGTATCAGGTTCTCCAAGCCCTATTTCCTCATTGCATGTTCCAGGAACTTCAGTTGTCTCTTTCTGAGGCTAGGTATTATTTTTCTTTTTGTTTCCATCATTTCTAGGTCCTCATCATTGCTCACATGCTCGATCCATGATATTCGCAGCATCCTTCTGTAGAACCACATTTCAGTTGCTTCAAGTCTTTCCTTCATCTTTGATATTGTCCAACATTCACTGCCATATTGAAGAACTCACAACACATAGCAATCCAATACTCTCTTCATTGTTTCTAGTGAAATTGTCCTGTTTCTTAATACGTTACTCAACTTCTGCAATGCTTCCTTCGCCATGCCAATTCGGAAGAATTGTCACTGGGTCGCAGTGATATAATTCATTTTAACCATGAACATGTTGGCAAAGTAAGCAGAATTTGAGTATCGAGGTTCATTGATGCGAAGCACAGTACGTCAACATCCGATCTGTGTATATGTGGATGACCCGACAGTTATATCTTCTGTTCCTGGATCTCAGTTGATATCACAGAGTTTAGTAAAGATAATGTCTTAGAATAAAGATAGTTTAAACCGATAAGATTAAGGTCATTACATTTGAAAAGAGGGGTTGTATTAAAAAAAAAATCCGTTCAGAAATCATTATCCTGTCGTTATATGTTTGAGTAAAATGTTCAATGCAAAATTATTATTCAACGAGGGTTAAGCTTTTAATTGTTTAAATTTATTTTTTTATTTTCTTGCTGACCGCACTGATTCCTTATTAATTTAAGGAAAACACCTAATATTTTAAATGCTTATGAAAAATAACTTATTAGAAGGTATGTATTGCACAATAATCTTCTTTCAATTTCACTAAGCCGAATTGATTAAAATCATTAATTTCTCAGTTGTCGTCATTGTCTGCCAACACTGCTTGGTACTTTTGTTAATACATTTAGTTTTATATAGACGCATACAAGCTGAACCGTTTTCGAAATGAAATTTTCTGTGCATAATGGATACAAGTCTTTTGGAAAGTGTCGCTTAATAAACAAAATTAAAAAATACCTTCAATTATCAGAAAAAAATTCCTTTTCGGGACCTTTTCGCGAGCTGACTCGAAGATTGTTCGTCGTTTAATATGAAAGGCTAGAATTACATCGAGGAATGAATTTCCAAATTAACTTTTCGAGCCCCTAAAACGAAATAAATGACGGGACAAAATCGCCTGTCACCAAAGAGAAGACGGATGCAATTAAAACGTACCCTTGACAAACGTCAAGCGATGGTTTATTATTATTATTATCATCTCTAACTTTCTCTTTCACCTCTTTATTCTCACGGTTCACCCGTCTGCCTTTTCTTATACTTGATAACCGAACGGAACTCTTTAAAACTGAGCGAATACTTCAAAGATATTCCTACCCATTGATAACGCTCATACATACACACACATACGTTCCTGCTTACGTACACACAAATTAATTCCTGCAAAGATTACCATGAATATTTTAACGACCTTGTATCAATCAAAATACATTACTTTTACTTGTAAAAACCTTAATTGATTTCTATGTATATAAATTTATTGTTTCTATTTACAATATAACTTATAGCGGACTATCTAAATAAAATGGCCAATCAAATCCAACTAATCTGTTACAACACACAAACTTTACTATAACGGATAATCCGCAGTGCGTATTTTCTATTTTTCAAACTTCAATTTTAGAACTGAATTCACGAAAATATATAACGTTACCTTTCTAGTTATTTTGTATGTTTACAAAGTTTTTAACCTGCCTCAGCTTTTTTCATTGTGCCAACATGGAAACCATTTTTTCACTCTTTTGCTTGTCACGCTCCATATCCTTGCTTGTGCTTTTGAACATTAATTACCGTAAATTCTTCCTTATCAAGTAGAATTCTCACTCTCTATCTCTCTCTCTCTCTCTCTCTCTCTATATATATATATATATATATATATATATATATATATATCAGAAAAATTGAGACAAATACCTTATTTCATGGTCAATCGTGCAAAATCTTTTGTAAAATAAAGACGGAAGCTGACGATGGTTCCCCTAAAATAGGCCATACTTCCGATTCACCATGAAATAACGTGTCTGTCTTAATATTTTTTATATTTGCTCTATATGTATTCATATGCATATATGCTTAGAGCTCTCTTAGAGAGTTAACCTACCACTATATATATATATATATATATATATATATATATATATATATATATATATATATATTCAGCTACATACAAGCTAGACACATCCTTTTGCTTCTGGCCGGGATCGAAACTCATGGAATCAGAGAAGGGAAATTTTAACGTGTTGTATATAAGCAGTGTATAAACACGCCAGTTACCGAAAGAATTCAATTCACTTCTGTAGAATTGTGCTTATATCGCAGAAGTGGAAACTGTTTTTAAGACTTTCTTCTTTAGGGAGCTCAATCGTAATGCGAGCATAATATATTAGTCACCCACATTGAATTTGGCTAGAGGCATCCACTTGCATCTGGCCTGGATCGAAACTCAACCGATTTGTTGTTAGTTCCTACCCCATTAGAAATAGCCGCATGGAATCCTGGAAATTTTAACGTGTTGCCATCGAAAGAACTGAACTCATTTCTGAAGAGTCATATAATAAAGAGTGAGAGTGGGGAAAGAGAGAGACGGGGGCAAAAATTAAAATGATTTTCCTCTGTAGAGTAAAAGGGATTAATTAGATAGAAAGACAGAAAATATTAACTGAATAAACGCATGATTCCACAAAATGACTTATATACGTAAGCAATCTCCAAATTTATTCGGACAAACACACAAAATTTATCGTTTTGATAACACCTTAAATGCCACACTATGCAGTCTCGCTGGCTGCATCGGAACCGCCACCCGTGTTTTCCGCGGGCACCTGTCAGAACAGTCCTATGAAATATTCTGCAAGTTCAGTATTTGTGTTATGCTTATATACAACTAGATCAGGAAAGACGTAAATCGGTAGCATCGTGAAAATGTGACATTTATGAGTTCTGAATTTCTCTAGGAAGTGAATCGAAAGCAAAGGAATATTTCCGAAAAAAATTCTGTGGATTTAAGGGGTTATGTACATAGGTCTCCGAATGTTACCAAACTGGACAGATATCTGATGAAGGTCGGAGGTCACACAACTGAAGTTTTGTTAGTAAGCCAGCCAATATATTTGTCTGAATGATTCAACACTTCTCATGAATTTAGAAAGTTCTTCATTTTATCATCGAGTAGACTTACCATCACTGTTCAACTATAACATTTCAGGCTCTTTAATTAGAATTCATGTAAAGGCTTACCATTTCATTACGATCAGTAACATTCTCAGTTTAAAGTCATACAAACTTCTCGGGGTGAAGTTAAGGAACCACGTATTGCTGCATTGCTGAGAAGTGTGTCAGATGTTTCGTAAAGCAATCTGAAATATTTCACATACTGCAGGATTTAGAAACTTAACTGTATCTACAAAATTGTATAGTCGTAGTATAAAAGTTAGTATAAAAAACAATATAAAATTGAAAATAAGAAGTAAGAAAAGAAAAAGTTGATTAAAAATATAGGCAAATAAAATATATATTATTGTGATTTTATTACTTTTCAGGTTTTTTTTCTTTCCAACAGAGAAAAACCCTGAAGAGTGAAGAAAATACAACAATATCATTACGAAATTTCGAAGTTGGAGAGACTGAAATATCACTGCTCAACTCAGTCACAAACTACTCCATATTTATTTTCCATATTTATTTAAATATTAAGTTAAGGATAAATCTCTTGAATGAATATGAATGGTATATATGTCGGTTTCGATCTAGCGTTTTATTTTAAATTATTTTGAAATCCGTTCTATCGTGATTTCCTCCTTTTTCTTTTTTTTCCTTCTTTTTTGTGTGTTGCCCTCTTCTGTTAGGTTTATCTAATTTTTCCTGTTTCTATATTTATATTTTTTAATTTTAGTATTTTTAATTATTTTAACAATATTTTTTTTTAAATTAGCATTAATTTTTAAAATAATAGTAAGAGTAATTATTTTTTCAAGCTAAATTAAAATTATTATGTACAATTTATTTTTGTACCGTAAATGTATTCCACTATATTTGAAATTAAATTTCATAATTAAATTTTTCCATGTTTTTTTAAGAGAACAGTTAGATAGCTTCAGACGCTATTGCGATAAATTGAGTCAACACTTATTTCTCGTGGTACTGTATTTCCTTTTATTGTATCTCTTTGTCTTTTCTTTTTCTCTTCTTGTTTTCCATTCAGTTTTTCTGTTTCCCCTTTTTCTTTTCTTTTTTCTTTTTTTCTTTTTCTCTCTTTTTTCTGTTTTTTCTCTTCTTTACATTAATCAATCCTCTATCTTTTCTTTATCCTTGCTTTTCTCTTTCTTTGGCGTTCTTTTCAAATGGGCGAGCAATTTTCTTAAATAACCGTTACAAATGTCTATTTTAAAATGGACATGTGAGCGTCTATGTAAAATAAGATAAAATAAAATAAAATAATTTGGGGGGGTTGGGGATATTATGAGAACCAACTGTTGTACCATTTGAGTCAGACGAGCCGCGATAACAATATCAGGACGCGGTGAAATATTTATTACCTATTGTAATAATCTAAAATGTTTTATGAATTTTATATTTATATATATGTATTATCCGACACCGATGTGTGTGATTATGTATGTGGGGTGGTTTAATCCGGTCTTTACATATCTTCATTTTGTGTTTGGTGTCATGTATGAAGGGTAGTGCATGAAACCAAACGCAAAATTAAGATATGTAGACACTGACTCAAACCACCCTAGCAATATTATCCAACACATCTCTAAAGGCAAACAATATGGACTGTCTAAAAATTCCTCTTCTAAAACAATTTTTGATGAAAAGAAGAAAATTCGAAAAATCTTCACAAGAAAATGGACTTAAAAATTAATTAGAGTATAATACTAGATAAATGTACAAAAAGAATAATACGAGAAAACGTGGTATCATTTGGTTTAATCCTTTTTCTAATTTAAAAGTAAAGTTCAAAATAGGAATAATATTTTTTGAACTACTTAACAAACACTTTCCAAAATACCAAGAGGTGTCCAAAATATTTAATATGAATACGATTAAATTAAGTTGCAAATACACTTCTAATTTAAAAACAATCACATAGAGAAAAAATAGTAAAAATAAAAAACACAATGTACGGCAGAATACTGTTAATGAAAAATGTAACTGCAGGGATGAAAAAAAATATCCGCTTCAAGGAGTTTATAAAACTGAAATAGTTATCTACAGAACAAAAGTTAAAGATAAAATATAGTTATGATGTACTGAAGGTAATTTTAAAATGCAATGGAATAATCATAAGTCTACATTCAAACTAGAAAACTAGCCAACTATTTATGAAAATTAAAAAAAAAAACAATATTGGAAACCTCCACGTGACCTGAAAAGTATTTTTAAAAAAGCCAATTTCTTAAACGGTGGTGATATCTGCAGACTGTGCTAAGAAAGAATTGGATGAAGTATAATTTCCAGAACGATAAAAGCTACTTAATGAAAAGTCCAAAATCATATCCGGATGTAAACACATGTGAAAATATTTCGTAGGTTGGTACAAGCACAGATAAAAGAATTTCCAATAAAAATAAAAACCACTTCTTTATGTGAATTTCCAGTTATGAACATATAAAATATGTTAACCTTTAAGCTATCAGTCATGAGAAGTTTCAGGGTGTTATATGTAAGCGGCATATATATTACTGCAAAATTATTAGGACAAGAACTATTTTAACTTTTATTAGGTACATTGACAAAAAATAAACAATTTAATTAAAATAATTTTATTGGATTTACTCTCAAATGCTTTAACAAGGAAATAATACTTGTTACAAAATAAATTTAATATTTAGTATAATAGCCTTTTGCTTTGATCACAGCCTTCATTCTGTCAGGATAGATATTACAAGCTTCTTCAATGTAACTAATAATATCTCCTGCCAAGTAGCTTGTATTTGTTCCCAAAGGGTGTCTTGCAAAGTGATATTAGATTTATCAATTTTTTATCCAAAATATAAAATAGATGTTCAATAGGATTGAAATCAGGTCTTTGTGGGGGCCAATTCAAATTCCACGGCCTCACTTCCTCTTCTTTATAGTGAAATAATTTTACAACGTTTTGGTTTGTCAACCTGTATCTGAATTTCAGTGAGGTTTTTGCGAAGATTAACCCTGTCCTAAATCTTTTGCACATTACCTGTAGTGTGCAAAAGTTCTAGGACAGAGGTGATTTAAAGATAAAATAGTTCTAATCCTAATACTTTTGCACAGTAATGTAATATATATATATATATATATATATATATATATATATATATATATATATATATATATGTTTCGATGTAAATAAGTATTCATATATTTGTATACGCGCAGATGCACATGAACATATAAATTTTTGTCACGTGTTAATAGAACAGTGCTCGATATGGTTTAACATAGCGAAACATATATATGAATAACTATGCATATTATCCTATGTTTTAAGCAAGCATAGCTGTTGTGGGATCTCCCCCTTTTGTATATTATAATGGACACGACTGAGTGTACATATAACCCTGCCATATAGAAAACAACAGTTTGAAGGTCTGGAATCTCAGTTGTAGTTGCAGTTTACAGTGGAGAGTAATTCGTAGAGATCCGTTACACTTATCGAAGAGTTCCGACATTTACCGAAGTTACACAGAGACCAGACTAGCTTTGAGTTCCACTCAGCAAGAATAAGTTACCCGGACATACTATTTCACTTCAAGATTTGTATATATTTATTTTTACTAATCGTATTCCTGAATTGACTAACCAATGTTCCAGTTTGTATATTACCTTTATTATTACCTACTATCTATCGCCATGCCGGTTTTTGTTGATCATTATTTTGGCGGTTCCTCCTCCGGAATCAACAACAATAACTCAGAGTTTCATGTATTATCCAATCATCAGATGCATATTATGAACAGAACGTTTTTAGAGTTGACCTTTTATTTTAGGTATTATCATTCTTTAAGTTAATTTCGATACAAATCGTTAATCGGGTGTGCGAATATTTTTATTTATAAAATATATAATATAATATAAATTAAACTATAAATGTATAATTTAATTAGGTATATGCTGGAATGCAAAAGTGGAATAAGAAATAAAAATCGTAGGAGAACAAAAATTTTATTTATGGTCCGATTTTTATTAATCTTTGTGAAACGGGTTGTCACTAGTTTGTTTATGTTGGGAACAAAGCGTTCGTATGGGTACTTGCATTAAAGAAAAAAGTCAAAAATTTAAAATTAAATTAAAATTCAAAACTTAAAATAATTAAAAACATAAAAGATACAGACACAAAAAATATTTTTTTTAAATAACTGAAAACAGAAACGAGTAAAATGAAAACAAATAAGAAAGTGCGCACAGATATATGCTCAAATACACATGCATGTATTCATAAATACACACATACGTATAAACAGACGGTTTTTTGATTACTTTAGGTATTAGCGCTGCTAAAGTTAAGGTTGCTATAAATTACAAATCGGGAGTACTAATATAAGTATATATTGAAATACTAAAATTTAAAATTAAAATCGAAAATGTTCAGTTCATAATATTCCCTTGATGACTGCATAATGCATGAAACTCCGAGTCGTGCTTCTAAAGTAAGATAACATAGACACACACACACACACACACACACACACACACACATATATATATATATATATATATATATATATATATATATAGTTTGCTGCGTGTGTTTGTGGAAGGATATAAAATTTACATATGCGTTTCTTTTGATTAATCAGAGCGGAGATTCATTTTTGGATTTGGCCCCAAAGAATACTTACTAACCAACTTTTTCTCTTTATTTTTTTTCTTTTTTCCTCCCTCATCCTACCTTTTTCCTTTGTTTTCTTTTCCCCCTATAGAATATCCCTGTGGAAATATCATTAGTATGTAATGAAAAAAAACACCCACAATAAAGTTTTACCTGGATTTATATATATATATATATATATTATATTATATTATATTATATTTTAGAACATGTGCATAATTTCTTTTATATATATTCACTGCAAATGGTACATTTGTTTCGACATTGAAACTTCAATGTCTCATCAGGCGGTATGTATAGTAATGGAAACCCTCTTTTCTTATATTTTGTCAGTTGTGTTTGGGATATTGGTGGGGGTTAGTGATAAGGGAACAAGTCTCGTGGATTGACCGTTAGAATAATGAAGAAAGTAGTGTGGGTAGTTAAAATGATTGATTAATGAGAGTCTTCGATTTCTAGGCAGATTTAACATTAGCAATTAAAATATAAGTTTTTATTATCTTGCGACTAGAGTATATCCAAGAAAAGCAATTTAAAATTAAAAATTTAATAGAAAAAATCGGTTTCCAAACTTTGATCTAATTAAAAATTAAAAATTTACTAGGAAAAATATATTTCCTAGATCCAAAATTTAGATTAAATACACAAATTTACATTAATTCTAAAGACTCTGCCTAAATACAAAAATATTCTGTACAACATAAGCATCGCACTCCTTACCGGCTATTCTAAGAAATCCAAAGGATATAGTCTAGTCGCAAGATAATAAAAACTTATATTTTAATTGCTAATGTTAAATATGTCTAGAAATCAAAGACTCTCATTAATCAACCATTTTAACTACCCACATCACTTTCTTCAAAATTCTAACGGTCAATACACGAGACTTGTTCCCTTATCACTAACCCCCACCAAACACAACTGACCAAATATAAGAAAAGGTCGAAACAAATGTATTGTTCGTAGTAGATATGCATAAAAAAATTATGTACATGTTCTAAAATATAATTTATCACAAATATTCACAGCTCTATATATTTTATATCGAGCACTGTTTTAAGTAAATGTTTTGGACGTTGTAAAAATTCTTTCTTCGTTCACTCGGATATATATATATATATATATATATGTTTACACAAACTGTTAATTTTAACGAAATTTCTATTTGTCTCTTTACAAATAACTACCGATATACCAAAAAAGGAGATACTATAATGATTTTAAACAAAGAAATTGCTACCAATATTATGGGAAGTCGAAGGTGTACAAAAAGCGACCAAATCGATTAAATAAGCTGACCTCCAGAGTTATTAATTATATCAGGAGTTTAGTATGTAAAAGCCCGATTTTGGCTGGCTGCCGATGTTGTTAATGTATAGAAACTGTTCCGTGAATGTTTCAATTACAATGACTAATTGTTCTCTGTATAAAATATGTGACTGACGACAACTGAATTTGAGGCACAAACAGTTTCGTTTACAGTGTACACGAGAGAATAATAAAAAAACATTCACTGTTTTCAAACAACGAACTGTAACCGGATGAAACAATAATCAGATGATATTCTGATTTCAATTCAATGAATTTGGCGTTATCTGGCTGATAGGTACCTGACAAGTCTTTTGGTAATGGACACGTCATCGTTTTATGTGCTTAAATGGCACTGGGAAGTGAAATTTTATCTTCAGAATAAAAAATGCGGAATATTATGCCGAAATATTAAAAGAAAACCTGTTTTGCTCACCCAAGAATCCGGAAAGAAAACTCATTGATTAATTCGTTTTCTATAGCTTATTATTTCTTTGCAGATCATTTAAATACAGAAAATATTATCATATTATAAGAATTTCCTTTCTCTGGAAAGTCAAGATAATGATTTATTTTTCTTCTTCTATGTACCTTGTTCTTTCAGGACGTAGGCGATTATGGCCTTCCACGTCTCCCTATCCCCGATGGGTCTTAGCAGACTTTCTCCTGTTACACCACGCAATCCCGTTTCTGTCATCCACCTGCTAAGATCCTTGAAATATGTCATTCGCTACTTTCCCCTGTCTCTTTTTCCCTCTTTCTGACCTGTAAGTATCAGGTTCTCCAAGCCCTCCTTCGTCATTGCATGTCCTAGAAACTTCAGCTGTCTCTTCCTGTTTATTAATTTCCTTTACGTTTCCATCCTTTCCAAAACCCAATTATTGATCACATGCACAGTCCATGAGATCCACAGCATTCTTCTGTAGAACCACATTTCAATTGCTTCATGTTTGTTCATCTTTGCTTAGATTGTCCAGCATTCACTGCCATATAGAAGAACTGACATCACATAGCAATCCAGTACTCTTTCTTTTGTTTCTAGCGAAATTTCCATGTCTCTTAATACTCTACTAAACTTCTGGAACACGTCATTTGCTATGCCTATTCGCTTTCGGATCTCTGTGTCGCACTTTCTTTTTTCTGTTAGAACACTTCCTAGGTATTTAAAATTTTGTACCTGCTTGATTTTATTATCCCCCACCTGTATTTTGCATTTTTGACTGCTCTTTTTGCTGATGACCATGCATTCAGTTTTTTTACAGCTTATTTGTTGTTCTTCCTTGTCAACTATTCTCTGTAGGTGGTCTTATAGTTTCCTTTCCGTGTCTGCTATCAGCACTAGTAATACAAATTTTACTAATTAGCCTATAGCATTTGGAAGAATATATGGATTCATACTTTTACTTTTCGTCGTGTTGAATCACCCGTTCTAGTCCATCACCGAAATTAATCAACGCCGATCCTGTTCAGAAACTAGATGGAGCCTACTTGAGAATAACAGGTGACTTTTAAACTTAGATCTGTTAGCGGTGCAAATGATAAGGACTCGGAATTGTTAATTAAAGAGCTTAGTTCTAATTCACGTTCGGTTTATATCCACTTATTCATAAATACCCTTGGCAAAGGTATGAATCCCTAGCTTTTCTCCCCAGCTATGGATTCATTGGTATTATTTGTATCACTAACTTATTATTATTTTTAAAGACATAAAATTCTCACAATAATTCCTGACTTTAAATAACATGCAAGGGGTTGAAGACAATCTTGAAGACAATCAATCTTACTTACAAACACGCGTATTTGTAGAAAGTAAACGCAACCAGTCATACAAGAATTTTAACTATGGACATTCTGCATTAATCGCTGCTATGCTAAGTACACATTTTGTCAAGGACAGAAACGGTTGCAAAGTTAATAAACAAATAATGGAGGCAACCACAAGTGATTTTAAATACACCGATCCAAAACATCTCTGCTGTGTATTCGTACAAACGGTTTAGATAGGATAATCGCTGCTTCCTACTACATTTGCTTCCGCCACTATATCCTGTGGATATGAAATTGTACGAGACGTTTTTTCTCATAACATGTACTCGAGATTTTAACTGTTTTTAATTATATTAAAAAAGATTGTATTTCTGGTTTACATTTTTTTTTCAGTTAATTTACGAGACATACACTACCGGCAATAATTATTAGGCCATCCCTTTTTTTCTTTTTTTTTTTTTTAGAAATGATGTATTTTATACTATTTTTAGTATTTATTGCCAAGCGAAAATAGAATATTTTTTTTATTATTACTTTGCAAAATTTTACAAAGCAAGAAACTAGTCTGAATCACCCTAAATTTTTTCCATTTTTTCACTGATGAAACTGCAATATAGGTAATTGTTAAATATTAATAAATTAATATGATGCACATGATATTGCGCAATATTAACAAAGGAACCATTCTAATTTTATTTAAAATTATTCACTCGGCTAGAAATATCAAACAATAGTATGAAATACATCATTTTTTTAAAACACTGGGGTGTACTAATAATTATGGCCGGTAATGTATATATAGATATAAAATAGCAAATCTACAGGGTGCGATGGTTAACTTGTCGCTATTTGCCTTGTAACAGTTTGCAAAGTAACAATAACAAAAGAACCATTCTATTTTCATTTACACTTATTCAATTGGCAATAAATAATAAAAAAATAGTATGAAATACATCATTTTTTAAAAACACTAGGGTGGCCTAATAATTATGGCTGGGAGTGTGCCTTTACCAAAATCTTAATTTTTTTACATATTACAGAAACGGGAGTAAAAATAAATAAACCTAGTATAGAAGACATTAAAAGTTCTGAAACAAACGTGCAAAATACTGAAAAAGGGAAAAGTTTGAGTTTAATTCTTGCACTAACCATGAGTAATTCCTGCCCTTTGTTGGCTTACTTTTCCTGACTCCTGTAGTTGCATAACGACATAACGATAAATTTTAGCAACGCTCTGGAAGCCTTCTTAAAACTTGATACTGTAGTAGATGTAAGTAATTTCTAAGAGGAAATTATTCGGTTCGTCTCTGGCAACAGACCAATTCCATCAATTTGCGCTACTTGTGGTGAGTGTGACCTTTAATGAAGTCGAATTCAATTGAGAATACTTAGTCTCTAGAACGCAAAAATAAGTTCCTCTTTTGGTAAATAAAATCGAAACGTACACTACGTGGATATCGCAGGTTTTTATTAATTCCTTGAAGACAATTACAGAAAATGAGAACAAAATAGATATCTTCTTATTGTGAATGAGGCTGAATTATTCCAGTCATAGTTTAATATATATATATATATATATATATATATATATATATATATATATATATTAATCATCCACATACATTCCTGTTCTGCAGCTCATCAGTGTGTCTAGACACATCCACTTACTTCTGGCAGGTATCAAAACTCGACCGATTTGGTGTCAGTCGGAGTCGCTACCCCTAAGCCATAGGAACATGAAATCAGAGAAGGGAAATTTTACCGTGTTGTATATAAGCAATGTATACACACGCTACTCATCGAAAGAACTCAATTCGTTTATAAAAACTTAAGGCTTATATCGCAGAAGTGGAAACTGTTTTTATAATTTTTCTTCTCTAGAGAGCTCGATCGTAATGAGAGCATAATATATTAGCCATCCACATATAAGCCTGTTTCGCTGTATCACTGCTCATCTGTTCGGCTAGACACACACACACAAACACAGACAAAAAATTTAGTAGCAAATTCCTCTTTGGTAGTGGGAGGTATGTGGCTTGACCCTTGAGTTAGTAGTTGTAGGATATATATATATATATATATATATATATATATATATATATATATATATATAAAGTTTGAACTGGCTATACAAATTCAACGGAGTCAATTCAGCCTCATTTCACTCATGTTCTGAATGTAAAAGAAAGTTGTTTTTTCCCCAAAATTTATACTTTTTGAAAAAGACACCCGCAAGAGTATTTCCATGATTTGTTCAGATATGACTTTTTCAAACCAAAGTTCAATGATCATTTACACGTTACCCTCAGAATCTTCACTTCCTATACATTTCATTCATAGGCCGTATGCATCATTACGATTTTACAGTAACATTCGAATTTGATTTGTCCTCAAGTTTTGTTTTGAGATAGATTTAGTATTGAACAAATTTCATGTTTATATCTAGCCGAAAATCAAGAGAACTCATATTCAGTATCATATCGGTTATTATATTCTAAATAAGAAAAAGGAGTTAAACGGAAATAACAGTTTAATGATTGTGTTGCATGATGCAGGACCTTGAGAAAAATAGCACTTTTAATGACAGTATAAGAGAATGATTAAAGATTCTCTGTCCGATCTAGATTGATTTCAAGAAAGAATTTTGTTATGTCATCATTTGATCAAATGTTCGTATCTACCTCGGGCAAGAGAGTAGCTTTCAACTCAATCGCATCGATTGATGAGAGCAATGAATTCATTTAGTCTCCAAAACAGGTTACATAGAGTACATCTCTCTCCGCTTAAACTAAAATCGGCACATGAAAGAAGTTCTAAAGATAAAACCATTGACAGAGAATTTATAGAAATCATGTAACTCCCATAAGACATACCTTACTTTATGCGCGCGCACACAAACACACACACACACACACACACAGAGATACATTGTGTTTAATTATTTTCATACTGATATTTTCCAGTTGTCTAATGAGATTCTTCATTTTAAGAATCATTGGTATGTACATACATACATACATACATACATACATACATAAAAATACACAGACACACGTACGCACACACGGACACACATATATATTTATAGTTTCTTTAAAAATTATAGACAGAATGCAATGGTTATGTTCTTATATAATTTTTCATGTGATCTTATTATTTTTACCAAAAAAAAAATAATAACAATTCACCTGCATGATCTAAATTTCAAAGAACCAATGTTATTTATTTTAAAAAACTCTATACTTGATCAATCCGAAATAGTAAATAATCAGATTGGATATGCTACAACATGTTTATAAAGAAGACTCAAATTACATCTTTCACAATAGCCTTATAGGGTCTCATTTAAATACACATGTAGAACTATCAAAATCTATCCGGATCATACTCATTAATAATGTAAACATAACAATACAATGCCCATGTAAAATAAAGGTAAAACTAATTGAAGCATTATTAATAAAAAAAAAGAAAACACCAACACTATTCATTTAAAAGTAAAACAAAATATATGATTGATAATGACTAAAAGCCAAAAACGCATAGATAAATAAAACGTTTGGACAATTGTTATATGATTTATATTCCGAAAAGAAAAAAAATTAAGATCACACAAAGAAATTATATGAACAGCTTAACGATAGCACTTAGTCTGTCATTCAGAATGAGACTAAGATAAAAAAAAACTGTTGCTGCCCAAATACACAACATTCAAATCTTGTAAACGGGTGCTGCAGGCTCACAAACAGAAGAATCTACCAAATAAGAGAAACTACATCATTTAAAAATTTTCATGAAAAGCAACAATAAAATGCAATAGTCCATGTACTGTACTTCCAAAAGAAAAAAAATGACATAATCAAGATGTTGATTTTCGTAACACATCGAATACACATTGACATAGAGACTCCCTCCCACCACATTGGAATTATTCATTAATGCCCTTGAAAAATATTTTCTTGTTTTTTTATTCTTTTTTTAAACGAAAGATTTTATAAATATCAATCGAAAGTAGTACTAAATCAGTCAATAATTGTAGATTATTTTCTAATAAGGAAACGGTTCGTATTACCATTTCCATTATAATACAGTGCTTATGTTTGTATTGTTTTCAGAAGATTTTCGTTAGTCTTAACACTTTCTTGTGACTGACGTTTCAGACGCAATAAAAATTGAAATATATTGTAGACGGAACAGTAAAAATCCAAGTTAGAAGTTAAGCATCACGCTACTATTGAATTTTTCACTGTTTTTGAATTTTCTGGAATATATTGAGCTTCAAAATATCGAGGTTCCCCAGCAAAATGTCAATAGTAAAGGCAATTCTTCAAAAACATACCAGTCGTTGTTATGATGAATACCGTCAGAAAAGTAGTTCTTTTGGAAATTATCTACCGTTAGAATGACATGTAGAACCAATTTCCGCGAAAAACTGCATTGATTTTGAAATCAAAAGTATACATAATAAAATTAACTTTTATGGACAAATATTAAAGATTTTCTTTTGGAACATCTGACGCATATATCGATATATCTTATACACAGAATGATACAGAAATATTTAGAGATCTATAAACATGCCTTATGAAATTAGTTCCTGGTTATTGGTTTTTTCCGAAGTGCTAGCCATAAAAAACACTCAATAATAATTTTTACTCGACTTTCTGTAAGTCATTTTAGAACGAACTTTTCATTTTTTTATTTCTGCTCTTCTATGAATATACAAAATAGACTTGGTAATAATTCTGAGATTTTATTCAAATTCATGCTTGTGATGTATATAAGGGAAACACTCTTGTCTATTCTTCCACGCATGAGAATCCGTTTTTTTTAATCATATCACTCCGAGCAAGGCGGTAACGTCACTGATGTGCAGGGGGCTATCATAAGTCTAAAAACACTAATTAGAAGAGAGTGAAGAGAAGGACAAACCATTTAAAAAGGATGAAGAGAATGGAGGGAATACAGGTGAGATGACAGTTGCAGAGGTGGAGAGAAAGGAAAGGATATACAGGGTGTTGAGGAAAGAATTAGTGTCGAGTGGTTAAGAGATGAGTATTACCTTGCATTCGAATTCCTGGAGGCTGTAACCGTCAGGAAAGCAAGAATAAGGAAGTGAGTTCCACAGGCAGGAAGTGCGAGGAAAGAAGCCGCAGGAGTAGAATAGTCGTTTGCATTTATTTGATCTCCTTGTGAATAGGGGAGACCCAGTTGCCAGTCTGGTTGCACGAGTAAACACCTGCTGCAGAGGCACCAGTGACTTAAGCTCGTTGGAGCAGAAGAAATGGAAGTATTTATAAAACAAAGGGAAGCCACATCCCGTCGGTGGGAAAGTGGCTGTAGTTCTTCGACGTGGAAGATTACAGTTAGGTTCTTTGACTACACTCATATTTAATAAATGTGGCCAATGTCCAGTTGATTTAAAGTCGTCCTGCTATTTAGTCATAGGAAAATATGGTATTTGCCCGTAAATAATTAGAATGAACTCAACTCACCGATTGCTTCATTTGAGTCGCTATTAATTCATGAATTATTATGTGTGTATGTGTGAGTGTGTATCCATGACAATTTTGTAAGTTATATATATATATATATATATATATATATATATATATATATATATATATATATATATATATATATATATATATATATATATATATATATATATATATATATATATATATATATATATATATATATATATATATATATATATATATATATATATATATATATATATATATATATATATATATATATATATATATATATATATATATATATATATATATATATATATATATATATATATATATATATATATATATATATATATATATATATATATATATATATATATATATATATATATATATATATATATATATATATATATATATATATATATATATATATATATATATATATATATATATATATATATATATATATATATATATATATATATATATATATATATATATATATATATATATATATATATATATATATATATATATATATATATATATATATATATATATATATATATATATATATATATATATATATATATATATATATATATATATATATATATATATATATATATATATATCACATAAAAATTTATCAAATGTATAAGATATCCATAATAATAAAATGCACCAGAATTTTTATCTAAAAAATGCAACACTTATTTCTTAAGAAAGTAACATACTTAGACAAAAATTCTCAAGAATGTCGCTATCGAATCTTGCCAATGTAAGATTATTCTACCCCAAGCCAACATATATAGTATAAAAAGATTGTATATTTAAAAGAAAACAACGAAACTCCTAAACTCCTGTCATTTTGATATATATATATATTGACGTGAATGAATGGACAAAGGAAATTCCCTTGTCCATTCAATCACGTCATCCGCAACAGACATTTTTTTTCATAATTTGTTTCCCCGTTTATAGTTCTGACGAGGAGGGGTACAAAACCGGTCGACTAGTGTTTGTTGTTTTAAAATCTATCATGCCTTTTAGTCATAAAATTTCTCTCTCTCTCTCTCTCTCTTTCTGTCTCTCTCTCTCTCTCTCTATATATATATATATATATATATATATATATAAAGAAACTGATACGAAACTTTTCATGGCAAAGCAACACATCTGTTCATCGCAATTTAACTTTGTAAATTCATAGAAATGTGAAACGTATAAATTTTCTCTAAATAAATAATCTCAGTCACTAGTTGCAATTTCAAATTCTTTTTCAAACACACGCACACACTCATATATATATATATATATATATATATATATATATATATATATATGATTCATGTGAAGAAGTTTGTCACTTTAGTGATCAGAATCATGCCGATTCCGAAGTTTCGTTAGAGCACCGTTGTGATGACTTCACTCGTCAAGGATAGATTTTCGATTTTTTTCTCATTTATATAATGCTTAGTGTAACTTGATATTCTGTGATGAAAGTGGTCTACCAGTTCTTACTGTTTTAAATACTTTTGTTATGTTGATTTCATTTTAATGAATTATTTGCCGTTGGTTGATTTTCACTTTAATTTTTCTGGTGTTTGATTTCCTTATATCGCTTTTTAATGTGCGCGTGAATATGATTTCCATCTTTTTGCTTCATTTTGAATGGATAACCGCTTATTTTCTTTTTTATTTGGTTTGTTCTTATCATTTATGTTGATCTCTTATATTTTGTTGGCTTGTCCTCTTTTTTTCCTTTTAGTATATAAGACAATTTCAAGGATTTTAACTATCAAAATTTATCTTGATATTGACGCTTTCACGATAAAAATCTACTGCAAAAACAACTATCCTGACGATAAAAATTAGCAGAACTCACACATTCTCCCTGTTTATATATATATAAAATACGAGAAGACGTAAAAAATTTTGTCTAAAATTTAAGTTTATTGTTGTTATTATTATTAATGTTACTTGCGAGTTATATGATATATTAAGTGTCAATAATGGTATTTGTGTCTCTAAACGTGTTTCGAGTTTCAAGCTGAGTGTCTTCAGGCAGATAAAGTTGTGACTTAACATATCGTGATCCATATTTTCTGATGGCCAAAGTATCGTGTATAAATAGATAAGTAATGAACAGATCAGAAAGTTCATGTGCGTGCCTGTTTGTTTTTTGTTTTTTGTTTGTTTTACGCTTGCACGTTGAATCTCTCCCGTCAACTTTCTTTTGCTAAAAGTGTTTTGCACTGACTCCGCACTTCCCGGCTGTGGAACTCCCCTCCGTATACTTGCTTTCCTGACGGCTACAACCTCCAGGAATTTAAATGCAATGTCAATCCCATCTCTTATCCACTTGACTTCAGTCCTTTCTACATCACCGCGAGTATCTTGTTCTTTTCTATTATCTCTACCTTCGTAACTGTACTCACACGGCTACAACCTCTAATAATTTAAATGCAATGTCAACTCTCTTATTCACTTGACTTCAGTCCTTTCTACATCAACAATTGTATCTTGTTCTTTTCCTTTCACTCTACCTTTGCAAATGTCATCCCAGCTGTGTTCCCATCCTTCTCTTGCCCTTTCTCTGTCACGCCCTGCAACTCGTTCGTCTTTTTCTTCACTCTCATCCTCCCTGATGTAGCCCCTTGCGCTTAAGTGATGATACCGCCTGATTGGGGTTAAAAGATTAAGAAAAAAACTTTAAAACTGTTTCGGTGATTTTGATTCAATTCTACTCTCCGCGTCATCTAATTCTTTTTATTGTTTTGTAATACTATTAGAATTTGCTGTTTTCTTTTCTTTTATCGCGGTTGAATTTACTGTGTCTATTTGTATGTGTCTAAGACTTTTTTGTACTCTTTTGTTGAGGGTAGGCATGTATTGTTTTTATAATATTTTTTTTAATCGTATCAACCCGAGCAAGGCGTCAATGACACTGATGTGCAGGGGGCTACATAAGTGTAAAAATATTAATTAGAAAAGAGTGAAGGGGAAGACGAACCAGTTAGAAAAGAGCAAGAGAAGGATGGGAATACAGGTGTGATGACAGTTTCAAAGGTGGGGAGAAGGGAATGGATATACGGGTGGTGAAAAAACTAGAGTCAAGTGGTTAATAGATGAGTATGGACATTGCATTTAAATTCCTGGAGGTTGTAGCCGTCAGGAAAGCAAGAATATGGAAGCGAGTTCCACAGGCGGGAAGTGCGAGAGAAGAAGCTGCAGAAGAAGAATTGTCGCCTGTATTTGATTAATCGAACTGTGAATGGGTGGGACCCAGTTGACAATCTGGTTGCACGAGTAAACACCTGTTACAGAAGCACCAGTGACTTATTTCTTCCTGCATCATGTGTGTGGCATAGTCTGCCTTTTTGTAGATAGGTATTATTCTGAATTTACATCCACTGCATTAGTTTAAATGTTGGGAAAGTTACAATTTTCTGTTTATTGGCTAGTTTAATGTTACTTCTGTGCAGAGCTACTCTTTTCTTCAAGCCTTGTGTCGTCCCCACGTGTATTTTTGCGCATTTTAGTGCATAAATAACGTTTTCAGAATTGCAGCTCAGATTTGTTTTTGTTTCGAATGTAGATGTGTTTTCGATGTGGAAGTGCTTTCCTTCTATTATTATGTTGCATACCCCGCATCTCTTTTTGTTGTATTGTGTGACTCACTGTGTTGCGAGTTTCTCAAAATGATTAATAAATATAAATAGTATTCCTATCCGATAGAACGATTCAGAATTTTATTCATAACGTAAACATCAAGTGTTGAGTATAAACTGGCTGATAATTAAATTAGATTATAATAAATACATATGGTTGTTAGCATAAATATATATTATACTAGGACCACTGTTATTTCAATTTTAGAAATAATATATAAACAGTATTTATTTAGATACGTAGACTGAAAAAATATCTACTATAAACTTAAAAATAAATCATTCCTATTTAAAACTAAATGGATATTACTTGTACTTTTTGGTAAAAAAATAATATTCTACATTATCAAATTACAATAAAACTAATTAATAATTACCAATTATAAATTATTAAATATTAATAACTTTTAACCAATCATTAGTTAATCCGAATTAACGTATTTAGAGTAGATATCTATTTTTATTTCTATATGTAATCATCAATTCACTTTGCTTGTTTAATAAGTTAAGATTATTTAAATGTTTTAAGTTAATCAGTTCCTCTGCAAGACATAAGTTACATTTATTTCCTTTCTCGCTGTAACATTTAGCACTACTTATAATATCCCAATTGATCACAAAATACCACCAATACTTAATTGCCAGAAATATCTAAAGAGAGCAGTACTGAAATTTATATTAGACTTTAATCGATGATGATAGAAACTAAATTTCCAATTATTTTCTCTGGAACAAAAATTAAAATTAACATCTTTTCTGGAACGTATGGCAGCTCGATACATATGGTTATAATTCATACATTAACTTCATATTAAGTTCATATTTTTTCGGCAGTTTATTTTTAAATAACTTTGTTTTTGCTGGAGACATATTTATTTAATATAATTTTGTTTTGTTGGGATATAGATTTGTCGATGTTATTAACTTGGTTAAAATTAATCTTAACATTATTATTGTTAAATATCTTGTATTGTCTTGGTAAATGTTTAACACATTTTATGAATTAAATTAACCATTTTTTCTGATAATCGTTTGGACATTAATATTAAAAGGTAGATTAAGCCATATAATATTACGCTTACGAGTTTTCTCCTGATTTTTATCTTCATTGTTCTTTTCTAAATATTCTTAATTTATTTTCTGTTCGCTATGTTCTAAAGACTTTATATATTTAATTTTATTGTAAACAAATTTTTCTTTAATAATGGAGTTGGTAGATAACCTAACTTGAAATGATTTATTTAAATTATCTAGAATTTTGTGATGGGGCTTTTATTTTTAATTAATGTATCTGTGGTTATTTAGATCTTTTTGTATTATTAAAATTCAAGGAAACATCAAGTAATATGATCACTTTTGCACTGGGGCTAATAGTAATATTTTGCTTGTCATCTTTAAAAAATTATAAAATCTTTTTCAATTAGATTGTATTTTGTGGACATTTTATGGAGCAAAAAAAGTCTGGTTCCTTTAATATAAAAATATATCATATTTTACACAACAAAAAGACTCCAAAAATTTATCTGTGCCTTCACGGAATCATACACTCTCATAGAATATTAAAGTTTGGGTTACTTTTTTTGGTCTACTGATAGAAATTATGAAATAATATATATATTTTTGCCTATTTTATGATATTTATATGCCGATCGCTAACAGAACATTAATTCCTTGCTACATTTATAGCAGACATTAGCATATGTTCGGTTCGGTTGCTGACTGGTAAAATCACAATTATCAAATTGTGGTACAGTGGATATCGGCTCGGAACGAGAAGCCGGGGAGCCGAGTTCGAATTCCAGTTGAATCCATTGTATTCACTTACGCGCAAATACCCTTGGAAAAGGTATTAATCCGTCACTTCCTTCCAGTTATGGGTTAAATAGCAGGACAGATTGGGTTCTATACCCTTGGTTTGCAACCAGTCTACCGCAGAAAGCAATGGTAACCTACTGCAGGATAATCTTCTGCCCAGTCAGTCATGTCTCTTTCGAGACATGATCGCCCAAAGCGTGTATCACGTATGGCACTTAACTGACTGACACTTATTCTTCCTATTTACAGAAGAAAACAATTCTATGGCTTCTGCTGTTTTATGCTAGTAGTTAATTCCTAGAGCAACCTTTGTGTGTTTGCACCTCATTTCTAGGAATTATTTGTTGATTTCACCGATATTATTTTAGTTGGGTAGAGTAATCGTCATTGAGGGTTGTGTATGTTTTATTTGTGATCTTTAACTCTGATGAATGCTTTTTGTTGGTAGAATTCGAGTATTCTATCATAAATATTTAGATCTATTTTCTGGGTTTCTTTGCTATTATTTTCTCAGATACTTGGAGCCTTTCTATAAAACTTACTGACTTCTTTATTCATTGCTCTCTGTTACATATCTGCATTGATTTTGTAATCATTGCCCCTCTTATCCATTTTGATTTTTTTTTGTCATGTTCTGCTGTCGATCGTTGGTATGTTTGCGAATTTAACTTTGTCTATTATCGAAAATAGATCTTTCTCATAGTACAAAAACTGTATGTTTTATGACAGTGTTTTGCGAGAATTCAACGTCTTTTTTGTTGCTCTACTTGTTCCTGTAGTTAAGCAAGTAGATTTTCTACATCATTGTCTTTATGACGTTTTGGATCAGCAAACGACATAATTCAAAAAATATAAAAGGCATGTCAGAAGAAAAATGAGTGAATCCCTGAAGAGATTCTTGACATGATGCAAAAGAGAGAGGAAACAATGCCAAAATATGGAACAGAATACAGGAAAGTATACATGTAAAAAATGGAGCAAAAGCAAACAGGCTAAAGAAACATGGCTCAAAGAACAAATGTGCCTAAATAAAGAGATTGAGCACGACAAATAAAGGAGATATGGATAAAAAAAGGAACTAACAAGTCAAAGGATTTTCTCAGTAAGAGGATGTATAAAAGCCAAATACGAAACACTCATACTAGACTATGAAAAAATACTTCAGAGTTAGGACGAGTATATTGGCAATCCCTTACACGACAATAGAGTGCAACCAGCAATACACAGGAATATGGAGGGATCAGGAAAACCAAAGTAGAAGCGGCACTGGGCAAATTGAACAGGAACAAATCAGCAGAACTCGACGGTATTGTACTAGAAATACTGACGTGCTTGGACGGCTTTGGCATAGACAAGATCACAGAGATAATATACGAAATCTACAACAGTGGCAATATACCGGAAAACCTGAGCAGATAAATTTTCATATCACGATCTAAGAATTCAGGTTCAAAGAAATGTGAACTATACCGAGCAATCATGTTAATGAGCCACGTAACAAAAGTTATCATCCGAATTCTGATGAACAGAGCCCGCAGGCGATTTGAGCCCAGAATAAGACAAGTGTGGCTTCGTTCAAAAGAGTGCAATACTCATGCTCGGAATGCTATCTGAAAGATCAATACGAATGCAGAAAGACCTTCATTTGCGCTTTATAGTCTACACAAAAGCATTTGACAAATTACGCCACAAAGACTTCTTCTAGATGCTCGTTAACCTCAACATTTTCGGAAAAGGTATAGGATTATCAAAAATTATATTAGCAGCAAACTTCTTGCGTACTGATTAAAAATAAATTCAGAAAGTATACAAAAACAGAAAGGGAGTAAATACAAGAATGCGTTTTCACACTGGATCCATTCAACTTATACAGCGAAACAATTCTGAGAGGAATAAAATCCTTGCCAAGATTCGATAATTGGCGTCCACTATCTTAACAATCTAAGATATGCATATGACACAGTGCTGATAGCAGACACAGAAAAGAAAATGCAGGACGCCCTACTGAATGTAGCAAGAGAAAAGAAGAATAAAGAACTGAGCATAAAAGAGAACTGAATATATGTCATCTGTAAAAAGAAGACCCCAGAATGCCAAATACATTTTTGAGAAACTAAATAAAAACAAGTAAAGAAATTTAAATATCCAGCAAATATCCTGAACGAGGATGGAAAACGCTTTATTGAATTTCGAAGACGCATTGTCGTGACCAAGGACGCATTTCAAATGCCAACCAGAGTACTGAGAAGTAGGAAAAGCACATTGGAAACTAAAAAAAGAGTCCTGGAAGGTCATATGATAACTGTGCTTCTGTATGGCAGTGAATGTTGGACGATCACCTCTAGGATGAAGGAAAGGGTCGAGGCAACAGAAATGTGGTTCTACAGAACGACGCCGAGGATACTATAGACTGATCACACAAGAAATTATCAGGTGTTCGAGAGGATGCAAACGAGAAGAAAACTCATACGTAACATCAGGAATGGACAACTGAGATTTCTGGGAAACGTAATAAGGAAAGAAGGTATAGAGAATCTAATAGTCACAGGACAAATAGCAGGAAAAGGAGACAGCAAAAAGCAACGCGAGGCATATTTGATTGGCTTTAGCAAATGAATGGCAGCGCGGGTTTTGGGAAAGATACTACGAGTAAAATTATTGAAAGGGGCATTGGAAAGGGATAGGTGGAATTCCATGACCGCCAACTTCCTGAAGGTACACGGTACATGAAGAAGAAGAATTTACCTGCAAAACATAAATTACATCTATTTCATTTTCCGTTGGAATATTTAGTTCTACCTATTATATGCCATTGGATAACAAGCGAAATACAACCCATCTTTAATTGCCAGAAATATTTAGAGAGAGTAGAGTTGGGTTTTATATTACCTAAAAACATTCGATGACACTAGGCGCAAAACCTGCAAGTATTTTGAGCGGAACAAAAATAAACTTAATTAATTGCCGGAATGCATGATAGCTCGGTATAAAATATCATCGTTCATACATACCGTTTAATAGACAGATCATATCTTTTGGCAACTGCATTTATTCCTAAAAGAATTAACGTTGTCTATAATGTAATATAATGTTATGTCTTTTCAGTTACCCTCTCTCTCTCTATATATATATATATATATTGTTTAATACTTAGTTTTTGGTCCTAATAGGGTTAGACCAGTACACATTTGTATTAAAAAGTGTTCTATACAATTATATTGTAGAACTTTTGAATATTTTTCATTTATAAACGTGTTATTTCGCTACCTTGGTTTCCACCACGAGTGGTTTCTTTATGGGATTTTTAATAAGAGAGAGAAAATATTATTGAGAAGTAACTCACTATTTTATATATGAGTAGCCAGCCAATAGACCTGACTTAACACCCTGTAAAGTTTATATATATATATAAACAGAGATTTGTACCCACAGAAACAACAAATTGTCTTAAACAATAATGACGGTATTGTGCGAACCCGAGGAAGAACCTTTCGGCCAACACTTTTGAAAGTTCCTCGTTGGCATTATTATTTATTACATATATATAAATACATAATATATATATATATACATAATATATATATATATATATATATATATATTATTAGATGATGGTAATGTTAATATTAACCATTCCAATATATATATATATATATATATATATATATATATATATATATATATATATTGGAATGGTTAATATTAACATTACCATCATCTAATAATACTGGTTTAGTCGCAGGAAACTGGTTTTTCATAATTTCTCCAAAGCGTCTGGATAACATATTTGTAGTATTGTTATAAAATATTCGATATTACTTATGAAAAGAAATCACTCACAAATGTCATCTTGTAACTTTCTTTTACCTCCTTAATATGTTCACTAAACATCGCACTAGGTGAGCTTGACGTACAAAGCAAAGCAACTGGGTAATTTAGATTGACAAATACTTCAAAGGATATACGATCAGACTTCGTCTTGAAAAACATTATGCCGAAAACGAATATTTCGGCAACAAAGCGTTTTTACCTTTAGTATTTCTGGACATTTTTTTCTTTCTAAGAAGAAGGGAAATTAGAAATGAAAGTTGAAAGACTTTAAAAGAAATGAATTTCAGATCCACGTGATGTTTATTTCGATACAAATGCTGAATTATAATTATTTAGTATGTAGTACTGATTTTCTTCTTGCAGCTTACATGTAGCACAAGACCGAAAATATGGTGTACCTCGTGAGGATCGAACTCACTACTCTATTATAATAGCCTTTGATTAAAACATTCTAATAAGAGTAAGATCACATATTAATTACTGCTGTTCGCATGTTCAATCTGACCCGGGGTAGTATTACCTGTTAGGGTCCCACCTATGGGCAAGTAGTTAACCCCCAAATTGAGGTGCAACACGATGAAAGTATAAAAATAGATAAAAATTCCAGCAATACATTTTCAAAGAAAGATTTTACCAGCAATATATTTTGGAGAATGAATATTACCAGTAATATATTTTGGAGAAAAATATTACCGGTAAAATATTTTGGAGAAAAAAATTATTATTAACATATTTTGGATATTTTAAAAACATAAATACATACCAGTAATACGATGGACTCTTGACAAAAGCCTCTTTACAAAAATATGTCAATGAAGCCTGATCTACAAGCACATTTCTTATAAAGAATATATATTTTATTTATATGTATCTTTTATAAATATCTTGCTTGCATTAATGTTAGTATTTGTCTATATTTCTGAGATGAGGTAGCATTTATAGTATTTACATTATTCGGACTATTATGCTAATTTTTGTTGCCATTAGTACGACATTTCAACCGTTGTACGCTCCGGCGTTCTTCAGGTGCTAGAGCTAAGAATTTCAAACAGAAACCCGTTATTACAATTACTGGGGTATATAAACTCTATTCCTTGCGTAAAGCTCGATTGGAAGTTACGTGTTATCTCCAATTAACCCTGCAATGTAATTGTTCACCACTGCTGTAGTCCACGTATTGAAATCACAACTCTAAGACTAAGGAACTAACCAACGTCTATATCCACTGGGCCATGTGTCCTTAAGTGGATATAGGCGCTGGTTAGATTTTAGTGTCTGAATAATTACCAGATATTTCAATATTCATATTTGCTTGATTCTGATATATCTAATTTATATTTCGCTGCACCAGTAAGATTGTATGATTTTTACATCTAGATATTTCTTAAGTGTATCGGAAGATGTTTTATCGGGTTGAAATTACACACGTTGCAACTGTGTAAACAAAGCCACGCAAGGTATAAAAACATTTTAAATCTAGTATTAGTTCATTACAAAAGTTCGTACCCGACTAAAAACAAAATTTGATATCCGCACAAAAAGAATTATTAGTCAAATTAGCTCCAATCTTTCTGCACTTTTGTTGCTGACATTTTCGTAGAAGATTCATGTCTCCCATTGGTTGAAGGTTGTGACGTATTGTTCGACTCAACCTGCAGATTCCATATTTTGTCATTTAAATTATTCTGTAGTTACTGGAACACATGTAAATTCGAATGGGCCAAGTCAGCGGAATACGGTAGGTCATGAAATATTTTCCATTTCTACTATTTAAGCTCCTGCAAGGTATATGACAATCATATGATGAAATCTGCCAAACTACTTTTAGATCGGTTGAAGAGATGAGGCATGATCCAAATACACCTTCTAAATTTTTCCTACACTTTCTCCCTTCTGAAATTTATACAGCCTAATATGGCGAAAGGGCAACTGTTCTTCCTTCTTTTTTAAAGCATTCATTTTTTAATAAAAACACAACATTTCAAAATGTCTGGCTCGCAAGTGAAAGATGCGAAATTTCAATCTAGACACAAACAAAAATCGACACGAAAACAAAAGTAAAATTGTGGTGGTTTTATATTAATAATGCAATTTGGAAAGAACTTTGGCAGTGATCTGAACATTTCCCAACCATGGATATCGACGACAAAGACAAAAAAAAAAGATAGAAAAATAAATAAACAATTTTTTGTTCCGTCAGATTGAAATTGGCAGAAAATTCCCGTTCATATTTCGCAGCAATAACTTTTCGCCTGTCAGGTGTTATCGGAAAATATACTCGATAATCAACACGGTTAAAAGTCAACGTCGATAAACCGGGATAATTTGTAAAGTTTCTGCATTTGTTTTCTAAACATAATAAATTGACCTTTACTAAAGAAGCTCAAAACTTTCTTCGTGCCATTTTGTTATATATATGTTTATATAAGAAAAACATTAGGCAGACACTTTATTTCGTGGTAAATCGGAAGTGAAGGCCTATTTCCGGCGAACAATCATCAGCTTCCGTCTTTATTGTACAAAAGATTTTCACGAATTCCTATGAAATAACGTGTTTGTTTAATTTTTTTCTTATATTTGCTCTATATGTATTTATATACATATATATTTAGAGCTCTCTTAGAGAGATATCCTATTACTCTATGTACAGGACACTCCTTTGGATTTTTCTATATCTACACTACATGCTTATATATATATAAAACACAACTACTTTATCAAATAGTCTCTTACATAATACGTCTGACCATTACTCTATTTCTAGACATCTACAACTACATTTTTGTCTGCAATCATATTAATTTTAATTTTTTATTAGAATACACCGGGACATATTAGTACGAATGAAATTGTCTCATGATTTTTTCATCCTGTTTGTTGTCATCGTGCATCTGGTTGCAATAAAAGTGTCTGATTTATTTATGGTCTGGAAGTACTATATTCCGTTTTATGTGTGTTGAGGCTTTTGAAATATCGTCTTATTTGTTTATCTACAATGTGGTTAGAGAAGACATTATGAATGACAGTGTGTTTAATATTTTTTTTTAGTTCAGAGTGAAATATCTCCTTTTTTTGTAGAGGGGTTGATTTGTGCTCAGTTAATTAAATTGTGTATAAGTGCTATTTTGTAGGAGTTCACTCTTACAGTTGAGAGTGCAAGAGTTTCTGTTGGTCGTTTTTTTATATGGGTAGGAAGTAAATGTGTTAATGTTTGTGTCATTAAAATATCAATAAAAAGGTTTTTGTCATCTTTGTTAAGTTCGTATATGAACCTGAGGACATTTTTTGAATGGGTTTTTGGAGTTTTATTATTTTTTCTATGTTTTCTTTAACTAATATAAGAATATTAACTACATATCATACGTTGATGGAGGGTTTCTAGTGGTGGTAAATATATTATTTTCTAGGTTGGCCATATAAGACAACTACATCGACGAGACGTCTTACATTACACACGTCTGACCATTCGTCAATTTGTAGACATCTGCAAGATAATTCCTGTCTACATACATAATATAAAAAAAATAATGATCGGTAATACAACAAAAGCAAACTACAGATCCGTAGGCAATATTTTTAAAACATTATGATTTCAGATAATAGAAGCAGCTATGAATACTTTAGTAATGTTCTAAAATGTTTGTAAAAGAACAGTTTCCTTGCTGTAGCACCTGCATGACCATGATATTACAACATAAAAAATTCTATTTTGAATAATTTTAACGTTCTAATGAAAGCTAAGCAATTTTTCAGTTATTACATTTAAAGCAATATGAAAATTTACAGCATTTTTAGCGACACAGTTTTCAGATTATTTTTTCTTACCACAACTACGGAAGGAAATTAAAAGTATTGTGAACATCGAGAAATCAATACTAAAATCAACTGTTAAAGTTACGTCATATTTCTTACAAGTTTTAATTATAATACGCGAAAGATTATCCGTGAGTACGAAGAGATTTTATTAAAAATAAGCAGACACAATGTCTGCAGTTTATTTAATCTGATATGCCTAACAGAAAATTTACTGCCTAAATATATATATATATATATATATATATATATATATATATATAGTCATGCGCAGGCAGTTTTGTTTCGCTGTAACACATCTCAACAGTAAGGTTAGACATTAGATTGCTTCCAGCCAGGATTGAAACCCGACCTTTTTGATATCAGTCGGAGATTCTAACGGAGGACAGTGGAGGCAGATAAACTTTAGCGAAGTTATATACACAATGTTAACAAACGCTAGTAGCCAGAAGTATTCAGTGCCTTCTTGGAGAATGATGCATATATATATATATATATATATATATATATATATATATATATATATATATATATATTGTACCGGTAAATCAACTCTAACATTATACATTACACATATATCAGATGTAAACTAAAAAATAACCGTTATATATATATATATATATATATATTTATATATATATAATGGAAGCCTCCAGTTTATTTTCGGTAAGTATTTTAAATTTTAAGAAAAAAACGACAGAAAATAAATCTCAGAAAAATATAATCACAAGCAAACTAATACTACATACACATGCAAAAATACATATGCACGCATACCACTAACTACAAAGATATAATTATGATACTAATATATACCCTTTAGAAACTCACTTTACAAACGATTTGAAAAGTTTTCAAAATGTGTAATATTTAGAGTAAAATAAACTAATCCTTTTGCATAAGATAGACTTTAATAAAAGGACAAACCCCGAGAGACCAAAAACCCGACAGCCCGATGCAAACATGTTTGCCAAATGTCACTTATTTTAGTTCTTTTGGGCCACAAAGGAAGCTTCAGTTCAAATGTTCGGGCTTTTCCGATGCATAGAGATGTCCATCAAACTGAGTTCGTCACAATCCCTTTGATTTACATCGATATCGACTAACGCCACCAGCGCAGCGAAATAGAACAGAAACAGAGGATAACGATGCTGATGATGCGACGCGAGCAGGTATATATATATATATATATATATATATATATATATATATATACCTGCTCGCGTCGCAGGTATACCCTCGTGTATATATATATATATATATATATATATATATATATATATATATGTGTGTGTGTGTGTTCAGATGAAGAGAACCAAGAGTTTTGTAATTCGGTGTTCTCCAGAATTTACTTTTTTACAAAGTGCTCATCCTACATGTCGCAAAATAAATTAATTTAATTTTAAATGAAAAAACAATTTATATATATATATATATATATATATATATATATATATATAAACTTGTTATATATTTATATACTTTTTGTTGTTTGAAAAATACGTAATTTATATGCGGTTAGGACACATCATCAGTGATGTTACCCCGGTTCATTGACGGTTTCGGTCCATTAAAACATCATTCCTTCTCCCCAATTTAATCCAACCAACTTTGATCAGGCCCCGGCCAATGTCCTAATCTCTGCTTGCTACGTTGTTAGAATGCAAGATGTTTTGTCTTTTGTTGCACAGAAGAGAAAAAAATTATTGAACAAAGTCTTACACAAAAAAAGAGAGAAAAAACCGAATGTCCAGTGATGATAATATGTATATAAAGGGTTCAAATAAATATCTGCTGGGTAGTCGAAGTATATATAATTAAACTTGTTATATATATATATATATATATATATATATATAAACTTCAAAGGAGCATACCTTTTCATCTAATGTTAAATCAGTCTATAAAATTTTCAACACGTTCATTAATCACCTCTATCCTTTACCTCTTCCCTCTTTTCGTTCAAATTAAAATTTAAAACTTACAACCCTTATTTCCCATTTACCACCCCGCCTACATCTCACACACAATACGCCAAATATAAGAAAAAGATTTTCCATTTCCTTTCACATTATAACACCCTCGTCCTCGACTTGCTCGCTGGCTGACTCTTAAACCATCAAGACGCCAATGGTGATGACCTGAACCTGAGTCAGTGTTTATAATGTCGAACACGGTACCAATTATAAGGATTCTCTCGGGTCGCTAATCGTGATGATGGCCTCGTCAGCTGTTACTCAAGATGTCTATCACAAAAGTGAACTCTCCTGCCCACCCTGTGTATTTTGATCTCATGAAATACACGTTAACACGTAGCCGTTTCTCTACCACCTCAAACCAGACCGGACACACGTGTACACATGTGTTAATAAAATAAAATACGGCACCAAAAAAAAAGAATAAATGAATAAGTTCGAAGACCCATGAATAAGTTCCGGAAAAGTCTTCATATATATATATATATATATATATATATATAGCAACAAAAGTAGAATGTACAAGTGTCGCATTCAATTTTCACAACGGAAGGAATGTTTTCCTTTAGAATAATCCGAGCTTTCAATGTTTCAAATTACTTTTAAAACAAAAAGTTTTTTCAGGGCTCTTTATCGAAGCTTTACGAAATAGCCTAAGTGGAGCGGAAGGCTGAGATGTCGGGGACGGCGGTAGTAAGTTCATTTGGTCTGTTTCGCCCTGCAACTCTGAAAATTTAACTTGTCTCTTTCTGTTTCTATACACCATCAACAAAGACTCTATGGGAGGCGACCGTCACTCTCCCTACGGTTGGCATGCAACCGGTCCGGCTACTAGTTGGAAACTCTTTTCCCTCAGTCGTTACATCTCTGGGCCGAGAACCGAATGGACGTCGACTGCAACTGACTGATTTGGTTTTTCGGGTCTCGATTTTACTTTCTCTGGGGGTGAATGACGGACACTGGGTATCTATGCAAATCAAAGCCTTGACCAATGAGATTACTTCCACCTACACATTTCAAGTTGGGGGTTTGTTTCAACCGATGAACAGCAATACATCCTCTGACGTAATCTGTCTTCATCCTCCCTCTTGTATTCAACTGATTACGTCAGCAAGTCCAGCCTCTAGCTTGGAAACTTTAATGCCAGTGAGATTTATAATTCGTTTTATTCCCATAGTTAAAACTTTAACCTTCTTAATCACATCAAAAACTTTTGGCAATTTGTTTTGGCTATCGCTATTTTTCACATCTACCGGCGGAAAACCAAAGCTTTTGATCGACTTTTGAAGAAACAATTCAAGATTAAATTTTTCCTTTCTATTCTCTTCAATTTTAAGCTAGTTTGTATTTTTATTTTTAAAATTTTACAAGCATCCAAGTATTAAATATTTCTAACTCTAGTTCATATTGCGATTTACAATAAATTGTAAAAACCAACAAAAGCACTAATAATAATTTCTATCGCTCCGTCGTACCGAACTTTTTTTTCATATGCAGAATAGTGTTACAACACAATTTGATGAGACATTGTCCTTTCAATGTCGAAACAAAATATACACTTTGTAGTAGATGGTTATTTTTACATGTTCGAAACTATATATATATATATATATATATATATATATATATATATATATATATATATTGTAACTAAGTTATTGAACTCGTAGGTTATTTAACCTTTTGTTCATGAATTTACTTTTATAAAGAGTGCTCGATACAAATGTAAAGCGTTATACTGTAATGTTGTTAGCTTCATCTTCAGGTGATTTTTTAGAAAAAAAATGAAGCCAACAACATAATGGACTGGCTTCGAAACGCTAAAATTTTTGTGTAGTGATACCATGAATTTATAAAAACATTGTAACAACCATTACACTATATATATATATATATATATATATATATATATATATATATAACAACCATTACACTATATATATACACTATATTATATATATATAACAATATATATTATATATATATAACAACCATTACACTATATATATATAACAATCATTACACTATATATATATAGATACACTATATTATATATACATATATATATATATATATATATATATATATAACAACCATTACACTATATATATATATATATATATATATATATATATATATATCCTCTAAATCCTAGCAAAGCAATACATACACTAAGACTGTGAGAAAAGTATGAAAGTATGAGTGTAAAAAAATCATTATTACGGAGAAAAAATAATAAAAGAAACAAAAGATAACTTTTGATATTGCATTTTAGTTTCTTTAGATTGAATAGAAATCAAGAAACCGAAAGAGAGTTCCTCAAAATAGAAATGCGAGAGATGAAATTGTTAGCTTTAAATGTACGGCTGCAATTAGCAATTTCAAATCTAAAAGGATGAAACCTTCTTACCAATATATTATGTATCTGAGTTATATATATATATATATATATATATATATATATATATATATATCCTATTAAATCACGCTACATTTATGGTGTTACATAATGCAGAGGAAAAGACCAGAAAAGAAAAGCGATTGTCCGAAGTACCTTGTACGCGTAATATTCTGACAGTGATGGATTCCTTTTGTCGCGGTTCTGGTTATAAAGTCAGGACGGCGCGAATTCAAATGAAAGCCTTAAGAGGTCGGAAGTGTCGATACGCCTCACACACCCTCGTTGACGTCCGGCTAAGATCACTGGCGCAAACACGCTCAGCCAACATGCGACGTACGTTCTTATGATGCCATTCCGCCTAATACCTCTTAGAATACAAAATGCCACCACACTCTTCACTAATAAAGCGACAGAGAAAAAAAAATGGTCCTTTTTGTTGATAATAGTGAATGTAGTAGCGTGAGAACCCACAGACGACACATAATGCAAAAAATTGTGATTGTGCATATGATGTGATGGTTGTGTTCAAGAATGATAGACGTTGACGCCACTGGTGTTGACGTCAGCTTCCATATATTTAGTGTGAGAGAAATTATATATATATATATATATATATTCAAATAAAACTCCGAAAAAACTCCGTATGTTTTATCCCTTTTTCAGCGAGGTTGCCACGTTTCTTCAGAATAAATATTTTATTATTATGAAGAATTTGTTGTTGAAGAAACGAGATTTTCACGCTGAAAAGGCCATACAACATATGTAATTTTCGGTGTTTTACTTAAAAATATATATATTTGGCTCTGTAAACAGATGAGACTATTTACAAAGAGCCTTCTGTCTGGATCATTTTTAATATGAATAAGATTAATAATAATAATAGGCTCTTTTTCGGATTTTACCTCGATGACATTTCATTTTGGATTAAAAACATATTTATATATATATATATATATATATATATATATATATATATATGGGGAGAGAGAATATGTGTATATACATATATATAGAGAGAGATTGAGAGAGCGAGAGAGAGAGGGGGATATATAGAGAGAAAGAGAAAAATGAGTGAGATGGAACGAGAGGAATATATATATATATATATCGAGAGAGAGAGAAAGAGAGAGAGAGAGAGAGAGAAACAGACATATGCTCTCAGTAATAACTCCGAATATAGAGTTTGTGGTCTTGATGAAGTAAATATACAAAAAATGTTATTTTATGCATAAAATACCTGGGTAGCATCCAGAGAAGGAAGATTTAGATATTGTTCTATTTTTTCGGAGTAGCCCTCCACCAAGCATGTATGTGTGATGTAGACGCAGAAATTCTCTGATAGCCATGATTGAATTCCTCTGCTAGTATGGCATTGTGCAGAGTCATTTTTACCAAAACTAGTGTCTTCCAGTTACCACTTGCCCGACCCAGTACAGCACTACTTCCTAAAATCACTTGATGTATGCCTTTATTTTAAGTTTGGGGCTCTGTGGGAAAAATGGATGGAGGTATAACGTCGACATCAGTAGAGATCACTCAAATCACCATGATGTGGACGAGATATATCATCCAAATTTTTCGGAATTTTATGCATTCTCCTCAGATCGACAATGAATCACTCCGAAATGTTCGGATCGGAGCTTCCAACGGAAATGTCATCCAGTACAGCATGCTTTTTCCAAATTTCTACCGGAGTGAATTGCCTCAAAGTCATCTTTTTCTCACAGACGGTGCCTATCATGCACCCTATGCAGTTGACAAAATCAGAAAAAAAAAACAAAAAAAAAACAGCGTGTATGAGGGAAATTAAAAATATAAATGGTAACAATTTAACCATCACATTCCTGTACAATATTACAATTATTATCATTATTTTGTGTCTGCCTCAAAGGAGAAAGAAGGAGAAAGTTTCTTATGTGCATCACGAAATTTACATTGGTTTATGATATTTTGCATAGAAACATCACTCTAGATATTAAATTGTTGTGTGTGCGTGTGTGCTGGCATTGCGAAACTTTTTTTTCTTCTACATCTATGTGGTTACCCAAACATGGCATATTTGAATTACTAATGTAGCACTTAGGTCTGACTATGTAGAGACAGAAACAGTGGTCTTTTATCTGAGCATACATCCAGGCAATCAATAAGGAATAAAAAAAAATAATTCCGCACAGATTTGTTTCGCCATGTCCAATTCGGTTGAAAGCATCTTCATTTTGTATTGCAAAGGAATTTCGAGCAATAAGAGTATATTTCGTGCTTGGAATGGATTGCTTTGAAGTTTAATTAGACCTGATTAGATAGATAGATAGATAGATAGATAGATAGATAGATAGATAGATAGATAGATGAGAGTGCCAGATTTTCGTATAATAAAACAGCTTTTCATAATTTATGCACTAACTTTATAAACATGTTCTTATGTATAATCTTTTCATACCAAAACTTATGTAACCACCGTGATTCCTGATATATTCTTATACAAAATATGTAAATTTAAATGTTATATATATATATATATATATATATATATATATATATATATATATATACAGAGAGAGAGATTATGAATGAATATGGTGCTGAAATTTCACTAAGATCGTCATTTAAATTTTTTGATACTTAAAATATTTACGCTTCCCGAAAGATCACCGAAGTTAAGCAACGTCGACACTTGCTCAATGCCTATATGGGTGACTTCTTTGAAATATCATGGGCTATAAGCTTGAATGTGTACTTTGTGTAATAGATGATGACTCAAAAATTTTAGTCGATGTTCTAATTCAATCGGTGTTCTAATTCCAGTTCTCTTTGTCATATTCGTAAATATCCTTAGGAAATATATGAATTCACACATTACTTTCAGCTATGTTTTGATTAGTGAGATTTGTATTACTTAAAACAATTATTATCTACACACACATATTTCACTTTAAATTTATTTTCTGGCTTTAAATTACATGCGCTAGATTGATAAACCTTTGAAAACAACTGAATCAATCATTAAATGCCTATTTCTCTCATCAGTTTTTACCTGTTGTTATAAAAATAACCTACAATCGGTGAAGTATATGTTTTCACTTCAAACCAATATGATTGCACAATAATCTCCTACCATCTCAATAACCGTTTTATCAATATACCCCGTCCATCTTCGCCAGTTTACACCTGTCAGTATCACTTGACATTTCAGAACGATCACTTGATTAATTTTTATGATATCGAGAGAGAAATCACACGAAACAAGATGAGATCTGCAAACAAAAAAGTTCATATTATTTCGTAATCAAAGATATCGTTTTGATTATTCACCCGAAGTAGTACTTTTCTATTTGTCTGTATTTTGTCAAGAGAACTGCCGTTTTCTTTAAAAAAAAATAAGCATAGTGCATTATGGTGATTTACTAAGCGTAGCTTAAACGTGGCACAAGGATTAAAGTAATGTTCACCAAATCTGAATCAACCCAGTATTCAGACTTAATTCATCTTGCAAGACCAGCTTGCTAACCATTACACCCCGTCGAAGTGTTCAAATGATTTTCTAAGCTTAGCGTAGATGTTGTACCTGGCTGAACGTATAGGACACCCAGTGAGAATCGAACACACTATTCAGTCGTAATTAAGCTAGCAAAACAAGCTTGCTAACCATTACACTAGGTTATAGTGCCCAAAGATACTTTCCTTGTAAAACTATAAAGTGACCATCGGAATTAGATCACTGCTTTAATGTAACAAGGCGTCAGCCAATCATTTTTCCATTACCGTTTTCGATGTCAACGCATATACACGTTATATTTGAGATTTGTGGGTTGGCTCTGTGGATGTGCGTTTTGGAGCAGTGGATATCGGCTCGGAACAAAAAATCGGGGAACTGAGCTCGAATTCCAGTTGAATTCATTGCATTCACTTACGCACAAATACCTTTGGGAAAGGTATTAATCCGTCTCTTCCTTCCAGTTATGTGTTAAATAACAGGACAGATTGGATTCTTTAGTTTTGGCTGGCAACCAGTCTACCGCAGAAAGTAATGGCAACCTACCGCGGGATAATCTTCTGCCAAGTCAGTCATGTCACTTTCGAGACTTGATCGCTCAAGCGTGTATCATGTAGAGTACCTAACTGACTGACTGAACTGGGTTGTCTCTAGACCGGTCAAGCAGTCGAGGCAAGGAGCCTCTAGGAGTGTATGACCACTCATCAAACCTAGTTTAGTACTAAATGTATTTAATGATACCAGCATGTCTCTTCTCCGTTATAGTGTAATGAATTGTTCAGCAGAGAGATAAATGCCAGGTGCTTGTCATGATATTTGGAGTAGAAAAGAAAACGGCTTACTTCCCAGAACAAGATTCGCTCTTAAGTGTCTCGTGTGCAGAATACGTAAAAGAAGATATGACTGATCCAAAATTCACCTTTTAAAAGCAACTCAATTCTTGGAGACTAGAGATTTTACAAGAATATATGGGTTATGCAAATTTCCGAACCTCAGTATTTTTCTTTTTCAGTTTTCACATTTTAAGCTTCGAGCGAAATTTAATTTTGTTTTTACACTATAATTATTAATTCATTTATTTGAGGTTAAGCGCGGGACTTTTTTTTTTCAGTTTTCCCACTTTCTGCTTCGGTCAATTTTAAATTTCACTACAATTCTTTATTTAAAAACATAAAAAAATTCAATTTAATTTTAAGTTTTCATTTTCATCTTTTGTTTTACATTTTATACTGTTTTATTAGTTTAACTGATTTTAATTGATCTAGTTAATTATTCAGTTAATTATTTTATTTAGAAAAATACTATATATAAATTTTATTTAGAAAAATACTATATATAAATTTTATTTAGAAAAATACTATATATAAATTGGTTATATTATATATTTAAGTATTATATCCATTAAATAAATAGAAATAAGTTAAATATTATACCCATTTTTTAAGAGATGCCAGAAGAAATTTATCCAGTAACAAAATATTTATTTGGGTCTCCAGCGTAGATTAAATCACCAGACAAACGTAGACGAACACGAATTAACAAGAAAAATCTAAAGATTGGTTCTATTAGGGGAAAATAATTCAGCCATTCCAATCGTAAAGGAAAATAAAATGAAAAGAAGGCAAAATCATACACAAAGATGGCAAAAGTCTCAATGATGGTGTAGCTGTTGAAGAATCACCCTCTATTTGGAGTACTCTGTATAATCTACATATTCAATATGGCGGATTTATCGAGTGAGTCAAGCAGTAAGCTTATCTAATTAATGATAGTGGGTCTTTGGTTGACATCGGTGCCCAAGAGCAACTTGAAAAAGAACGATATTCGTCTTTGTAGTCGACAGGCAATCGCGGGTAAGATTTATCGATCCACAAAATGCACGGGAATGAAAACACTTAATTCTCTTATGGTGAAACCACAACTTGCTATAAAAGTTTCATGATTCTTCATGTGGGGCATACTTTCACCCACACCCAGAACTGTGTGGATATTAAGTTCCGGTTACGGAAGATCAACAGGAATGGCTGGTCATAGGTAGGGTGAGAGAGAAGTCCCAAGTTGAGAGATCTCTACCCACTGAAGCCTCCAGAGGTAAATACGCTACCAGCTCAGACCCAAGGTTGAGACTTCAGCGAGTTACGTCGACGGATTTCAACAGTTAAGTAAAATATATGACCCGGATAAGAAAAATGTTTAAATGGAAACAGTTTCAGGAGAAACTGAGGGCCTTCAAACTGAATCAATCGAGGCTAGTAGTGGTAACGCACCCTTCAACCGTTAATCTATATTCATTAACTTAAAAGAGAATTTCAACCTCTCCCCGTGTGACTAGGACACTGAACCCACCTATAAAAATTACATTTTCTCCGAAAGAGTGCCCATACCCAGTACATCACCAGTATCTTCTGCTTATGATCACTCCCCTACTCCAATGCCCACACCACAGAAAAGAAAAATCAGAAGAGGCAACGAAGCATATCTGTAGAAGCCACACAAGAAAAAAGGCGAAAGTTAAAACTATCGCATAATGTCAAGGAAGATATCTGTTTTGCTGTGCCTGTGATTATGGCGATTGTTTATTATAATGAGTGATCTCATTTTCCTCACAGATATATCTGAGACGTTTACAAATTCGCTACAACCTAGATTTCCGTGGGTACCTGAATAGACTTTACTGTTCAACACATGTAATTTAAACTACAAAATAACTGCCGTAAAAAAATGCTGGATTAGTGTGTCACAATCTTAAAATAAACCCGTTTAGTTCTTGTGTCATAACAAATTAGGATTTGAACATAATTGTATTCATACATTATTTGTGAACTTCTCTCTCTCTCTCTCTTTCTCTCTCTCTCTCTCTCTCTCTATATATATATATATATATAAATGTGCAATAATAAGCTAAGATTTGAACATAATTATATTCATACATTATTTTTAACCCATCTCTCTCTCTCTCTATATATATATATATATATATATATGTGTGTGTGTGTGTGTGTGTGTGTCATAATTACGATTTGGACATAATTATATTCATACATTATTTGTAAACCTCTCTTTCTCTCTCTCCATCTCTCTCTCTCTCTCTCTCTCTCTCTCTCTCTCTATATATATATATATATATATATATATATATATATATATATATATATATATGTATATGTATATATATATATATATATATATATAAATACGGTAATTGCGTTTCTTTTTTTCTAAGTTTTATTTAAAACATTGGTTCTCGTCTGATCACCAAAGTTAAGCAACGTCGAGTTTGGCCATTATCTACATGAGTAACGGCATGGAAATATTGGTCGCTGTAAGCGTGAAGAGAGTGTAATGTGTAACTACTGAAAATTGAAAATCCGAGAGACGAATTCTATTCGGGTTCGTTATAATTTTCTTTCTCCTCCCCTCATATTAACTCTTTAATAAGCAAACGTATTGTTTTCTCTTTTCAAATGTGAATCATTTTCACTAAATTACTAAACATTGCCTGATGACAACATAAAAACGTTAAATATCTAAACAGAAATTTCCGTGTGGCAATGTAAACTAATTTTTAAATAAAAAAGTAAAATTAATTGTGTTACACTATAGGTCGTTTTGAGTACTTTTTAAAAAAGTAAATGCCGGAGAACTGTTAGTTCTATTCATCTATATATATATATAATCAAATGCGTATGTATGTACACAACGGCACACATATACATCTATATGCTAAGCCCAATACTTTTCACATATAGTTATGTTTTTGTGAGCCCCGGTGAGCATGCGCGCGCGTGTGTGTGTATGTGTGTGTGTCTGCTTACACCAATGGGTGTACAAGTGTGTATCTATATCTGCGTTTCTATGAGAGACATCTCGACGACAAATTTTCCTCATAATCCTCGTCCCACTTGCACAAAAATACATCAATATACGCAGCCCTGTAACACGTTAAGCCGGGGTGGCTCGTTAAATTGTGACGCCGTTCTCGTCGACGGTCGTGACGATCCCAGTTGTGACACTCCCACCCTGCTGGCCGGTTGGTTTGGTCGTTGTTGCTGGTCGTGGCGATCTCGTCCGATGACGTTGTCACAAAAGATGGTTTACATGATGTTTATTGAAACAACGGGCCACTGTCCCACGTTGTAAATGGATCCCAGAGTTTGCGTCGTGCAACTTTAGTAGTTGCCTTTTAGAACCAGTCCGGACACTGTTGCACACTTGTGGTTAAGAATTAATAAAATAAATGAATAAGGTCGAACACGCCTGGAGAGTTACACAGCATGTCTTTATATATATATATATATATATATATATATATATATAAACGTTTTTCTTTTCAGGAGCAGATAATACAGTTGTCGGAATGACGGTTTACAACAGAGAGAGAGCAAAAGAGAGAGGAGAGAGTTTAAAAGTCTTTCAATCCTTAAATAAAAATGTATTTTCTAAGTTTCGTTTAAGTAAACAGAGCTCTTCAAATTTTCACTAAAGTTTTTTCACGTATTCATTAAATTTTCATTGAAGTCTTTTCACATATTCTCTATAATCAAGGCTGTCAATTCTCTATGCAACTTCTAAAATTATAAAGTCCTTTCGGGTCCTTATCGGAGTTTAACGGAGTTTACCGAAGTAGAGCGAACGAGGAATCAGAATTTTCGATTCTCCCGTGATTAAAAACACAATAACGTTCTTTCGGGATTCATATCGAAGACGCATTATTCAAAATTAACTCTTTAAGTTAATCGGCGTCAGGCTTCATTCGAAATTAACTCTTTAGCCATCAGTTCTATGGTAGGTGACCAGCCGTGGGTCATGGCTCCCCATTTGGGAACCTTTTTCAACAGTTGTTACCTTTCGACTGATAGCTACTCTACCAACTTAAAACAAACTGATTTTTCTGAACGAGTCCGGATTTTTATAACCCTTTTCAATTCTCGCGGAGGATCTAGCCGACTCGAAGCCTTCGGTCAATGAAATCATTTTCCGCCCAATCGATCTGCAGAAGGGGTTAGCTCGACGAATGTGATATCGCCAGCTCAAATCGTTCCAATTTCCCACAGATTTCTGTTCTCAGGACATATCTGTTGAGGGACTTTAACCCCATCTGACCCCATCAAATAATTCTGACATTTTATTATGACTGCGCCCATTTTGTCAATTTTCCACCTAGCTCAAAATAATGCGTATCGTATATAGAAAAGAAAGAAAATATAATGAAAATGTAAGAAAATTACATTTCTCACTTTTCCTCAAATTGTCAGTCAATTTATCTATTCCCCGGATTTTACAAGGACATGATAGTATTAAAATAGCTAATTCTTTTATTCCTCGGACTTTTACAAGTATATGATAGTATTAAACTAATTTTTTACATTAAACTAATTTTTTACATGAGCTCACATCGAGAATTACAAGAAAGCACAACCAATAATACTACTAATATTAATTCCTCTCTGTCCGCTGTATTAAACCATCAAAGGAATGTACCCACGTGGGTGATAGTGTCACAGCCCTACATACATACAATATTTTTTAAAAATTAATCAGCTTGATGATCGCAAACGCGTGAAACCTAGAGTCACAAACTCACAGTTATCTAACTGAATATATATATATATATATATATATATTAATGTATATATTTGTCGTTTCACCCTGAGCAAGGCGGAAACGCCACTGCTGTGCAGGGGGCTACATAAATGTAAAAAGATTAATTAGAAAAGAGTGAGGAGTATAAACTACTTAGAAAGGAACAATAGAAAGCTGAGAAAGCATGTGCGATGACAGATACATAGGTGGAGAGAAAGGGAAGGTTATACGGGGTGGGGAGAGAGCTAGAGTCCGGTGTTTAGTAGATGAGTATTGACGTTGCATTTAAATTTCTGGAGGTTGTAGCCGTCTGGAAAGCAAGAATACGGGAACGAGTACCACAGGCGGGAAGTGCGAGAGAAGAAGCTGAAAAAGTAGAATTGTCGTCTGCATTTGGCTAACCTGACTGTGAATGGGTGGGACCCAGTTGCCAGTCTGGTTGCACGAGTAAACACCTGTTGAGGATGCATCAGTGACTTAAGTTCGTCTGAGCAGAAGCCATGAACGTATTTATAGAACAGACAAAGGGAGGCCACGATGGGGGAGTGGCTGCAGTCGAGCCGCCAGATCAGTACCTATCACATTACAGACTCTCCTTTGGAGCCTGTCAAGAACACTGAGGAGAACGGCAGGGGCACCTGACCATAAATGGCAGCAGTACTCCATGCACGGACGGATGGTTGACTTGTATATATGCAGGATGGATTCAGGTGGAAAAAACATCCTGGATCGACAAAGTGACCCAACCTTCTTAGCAGTAGATTTTGCTATGGATTCAATATAGTGGTTCCTTTTGAGGTCTGAGGACAGGTTAAGTCCGAGGAGGCGTAGTGTAATACTCTCCGGGAGAATCGCTTGGTCCATGCTTAAGGGAGGCAGCAGAGGTTGCCTGTAATGGTTGATAGACAACAGCTTGGTCTTAGATGAATTGAAGTTGACAAACCACTTCTTACCCCAGTTCATCACAGAGTGTAGATCCCGTTCAAGGTCAGCAGCGAGATTATGTCTGTCCGCCACGACAGGTTTCTTACTGGTGCGGGAGTATGTTGTAGTGACATCTGCGTAGATGCCTACTGGGTCTTGATCTCATCTGGGAGGTCGTTGATGAAAATAAGGAAGAGTGTCGGGCCCAGGATAGAACCCTGTGGGACACCAGCATTCGTGCTGTAGGATGAAGAGGCACGCCCATTCAGAACGACCTTCATTTTGCGGTTATTTAAGAAAGATTGGATTAGGTTAAGCAGGCGACCGGTAATACCATAACCGCGTAGTTTGCATAGGAGGCCAGAGTGTCAAACCCTGTCGAAAGCCTTGGAGATGTCCAGAGCAGACTCACCAAGGGCCTGTAGCATGTACTCCGTTACGGTTGTTAGCAGGTCGGCCGTGGACCTGGCAAAGCGGAATCCATGTTGCCTGTCGGAGAACAGTTTGTGGGCGGTGAGATGATGAACTATTTCAGCATTGATTATAGTCTCGAATACTTTCCCGAATATCGGTAGAAGACTGATAGGGCGATAGTTGGATGGGTCCGAGGGTTCACCACAATTCTTAAATAGAGGAACGACTGTAGAGAACTTCCAGCATGCAGGAAAGCAGGAAGCAGAAAGGCAGTAGTTAAATAGTTTAGAGAGGACATGGGAAAGGTCAGGAGTACACCTCTTAAGGACTATCACCGGGATTCCATGGGGGTCGAGTTTTGAAATTACTCTGGATACTACTGTCGGGGTAATATATACGTCGTGCAGTTTGGCCTCAGTTCTAATAGGGAAGTCGGGTGGGATGTTCTAAAATGTGTAGCCTCTTAAAAACAGAATATCTACTTTCGCAATATATATATATATATATATATATATATATATATATATATATATATTACACATGGATTTACTAACGGTAGCCTAATCGCTTATGTATACTGCGTTGTACTTCTCTCCTGCTAGTTGCCAACTTAGAATATAAAGTTTAGTTTGCTTAGCTATGAAACCCTAATTTGAGGGAGAAGTGATTCATTTCTTCCAAGAGTATTTGGTATAAAGGTAACCTGGCTGAAAATTTAACTGAAGCCTCTAATCCCATATTTGGTGTTTATAACTATTATCCAACGCGCACATCCAAATTAGCTGTAAAGACATATAAAATGTTTTCAAAGAACAGTTATGGAATTTCTCATGAATAATCTTCACTTTTTCAACTGTTTTGCAATCATATAAAAGAAACTTTTTTCTTGAAAAGTATCACTATAATACATGATGTTTCCAGCAGGTTTCTGTGGAAAACATTTTCTCTTCTAGAAATAAGTTTTTTCGTTATTCTTTTCCTATACTTCAATATACAACCGCAAACTCTTTGTGAGCATCCCTGAAGACATTCTCCACAAGCTCTCCATACCATGTCTCCCACATCCGAACTTTCAGTTTGATTCTATGACATATTAAATAAAGTACTTATTTTACTTGAAGACATATATCTTTTTCTCTTGATAGTAACGAGTGTATTGTTTTCCATTTCCAGACTGAAGTATAGAGATTATATCACGTTCTTTAAAATGAGTTAATCCCCATCATTCAGGAGTGAAGAAATTTGTTTTATTAGAATCTACAAAATGTTAATTGCAATTTTTAAGCTTCGCTTCCGTAACAATTGGCGTATCAAATAATGGTTATTTTCTTGACACTGGTAGTAATGTATATAGTTTATGCTCCTTCGGTAATTTTTTATTTATAAGATTATAAAAATAGGTGAAAATGTGATATTTATTATTTACGTTTTATAAAAATTTATTATTTAACATTTTTATCAAGAAATAAATTTTAAAAGAAATATTTATATTAAAAAATTCATAACAAACATGTCAATCTTTTAGAATGTTTATTATTTATCATTTTATAAATAACTTTGAAAAGAATTTCTTTTATTCAATGTACTAAATAAATAGTTTTCCATATAATTGTTCTCAATAAACAAAATGAATTAATTAATTTTCATGACTATGTAATCATATGTGATGGTACGTGATTTTCATATTCATGATAAAAATTGAGAATTAAAATTTAAGTAAAACCCATTTTAATTTAAATTTTAATTATCACTTTTTAAAACAATAAATACTGTTGTAAAAAAACAATAGCATATATAGTAGTAGTGGTGTCAAAGAATTAACAATCATTTTGACACAGCGTTGTTTTCTGGTGTTTTATTTTTCGAACACAAAGTTTATGTATTGTCTGGGTTTTATTGGACAAATAAAAACATATAATGTAATCATATATAATTGCAAAAGAATGCTTTTTTTTCATCAATATTTCTTTTTCATTGCAATAACCTTTTCTGGAATTTCTGCCACGGAATCATTTTGCCATTTCCCTTCAAAATGTACTTAGGGACGTCTGCAACTTTATTTCGCTTGTAGCTTTAAGTACCGTAAAGAATTATCATCCTTCCTTATCCCTGCTTTGCTAGCTATTCGAACAAAACCCTTAGGTAATTTGCTTGCTACTTTCCTGTAAGCATCCTTTACCCAGTAAGCCCTGTGTTTATAATATTTTCCAAATTGTCTTTCCTCGTTACCATATCTAGGTCGTTTTAAGATTATCTAGCATTTAATTCAGTCACTGTTAGATAGATGCGCCACATCTGTTTATCAATCTTTTCTATGCTCCTAGCAAAAGTTGCCTCTCTCTAACTGGCTTGCTTTATTTTTAGAAGTCATCTGTACCGATTAGCATTTGGCTTTTAGTGTCAAATTTTCTGTTGTTTGTTAGTACGCTCTCCATAGAATTCAATAAAACTCCTCAAATAATGTTTCCTCATTTTCTGATGAACGTAATCTATTTTATAAAACTGCCTATAAATGCCGGTTCAAGTGATAAGCATCAGCAAATAATATTTGTTGCCATGCAATAAGGTTTTCAACAGAATTCCGTTATGCTTTTCATAGCTACTAGCAATTTCATTAAAACAGGCGTCACTTCAATTTACGTGTTGCTTATTGTAATAAAGCTAAACCACTTAACAATTATTAGAATCTAAAAACTATTTATTTGGGGTGATGAAAAATAAGCCTTCAAATGCTCACGAAGAAATTAACATGAATAATATTAAAGGAAAAGCGAAGGAACATAAACTGTCTCGATTTTACTGTGTAACAACTTTACAATAGTGTCCTTGATTATAGAGCAATATGTTCATCATCCAACAATTATACAATTGAAGAAATAAAGCTATTTTTCTCAAAACTCTTTTTTCAAATCTCATGCTTAAAATGAAGAAATTGCAACTCAAAGAAAACTTTGTAGTAGAACTCAATTGATTCTCAAGTAATTTAACCCAAATTTTATTGGAATAAATATCTTCAAAGATGCAATTATTGATTTGTTTTTCGCAATTCATCAACTGTTTGCAGGTTATGGAGAGCCAGAAATATTTTTAAACAGTAATTTATTTTTGATAATGTTTTTTTATTCAAATTTTGATAACCATAGTTGTGGACTATAGATGTAAATTTAGAATCTTTCCAAAAGTGAATATAAAGATCCCAAACGGAATTCAAACTTGGCCATCTGATTTCCAATTCTGAGCTTTAATTCTTTACACCGCCCATACAGTACCTGGTAATCCCCGTTGAAGAATATTAGGCAAACAGACATTTGAAGCTGAAAATTCTTGTTTCTTTATGTCTGCTCTTTCTCTGTGAAAAGATTGTCCAGTATTTCTTGCGATATTAGAACATTTTTCAATCTAATGATTCACATTGTTTCCGTAGAATTACATTTGAATTTAAAAGACATAATTTCCCAATGAGACTATATCTTGCTATGATAGATAACAAAGCACAAGGAAAAGATGCTATGATTGCTAACATTGACTTAATGTTTACATACTTCCTACCAACATTGATCGTGCAAATCAATTCAAACAAAACGAGTAATGTCTTCCTTCCTTTAACACTTTCCCTGATCACGCATTCGTAGTCTCTTGACGTTTTTTTTCTTCTGAGCATATTTTCATTTATATTTTCAACTGATAGATCCAGATTGTTTCTTCGACTTGATAACACGACTGACATTTGATACCAACAATATCCGCGATATTTCTGTAAGGCTTGCCAGTGTGTTCATGTAGTGTTACCACTTTTATTCGCTGTCTCGGAGTAATGTACATCGTAAAGAATGGCCATAAGACAACTACTCAACATTCAAGAAAATAGTGTCTGAGAATGATGAAATTCTGATGTGATCACGGATGATCACACAATATTCTTCAAGGTCAAACAAATTTCATCATACTTTTTTTAATCGTTTCACCCCAAGTAAGGCAGTAACGCCACTGATGCGCAGGGGGATACATACGAAAAATAGATTAATTAATAGGAGAGTGGGGAGAAAGACGTACCAGTTACAGTGGGTGTCGGAGAAAGGAGCAAGAGAAGGATGAGTATACAGGTGTGATGACAGTAGCAAAGTTGGAGAAAAAGGGAAAGATATACAGTGTGATGTAGAAAGAACTGGAGGCAAGTGGTTAAGAGATGTGTATTGATATTGCATTTAAATTCCTGAAGGTTGTAGCCTTCAGGAAATCAAGAATATGGAAGAGAGTTCCACAGGCGGGAAGTGTGAGAAAAGAAGCTGCTGGTGTAAAATTGTCGGCTGCATTTAGTTGATCTAACTGTGAATAGGTGGGACCCAGTTGTCAGTCTGGTTGCACGAAAAATAAGTTTATATTGCTGCACACCTATGCAAATAGTCTTATAACGCTTGTGTGTGTGCCTGTGTGTTTTGCATATTATCAAAGAACATATTTTGGATTTTGTGTGTTGCGCCTGTGTTTGTTTTGTGTGTTGTTATGATTTTTGCGTATGCATGCATCATATCACTGAATGTATTTGTTATATGTGTGTCCTTTTTGTAGGAATATTTTCCCTGTTTGTTTGTTATGTATGCATGCACATCGGCATATATGTGTGCGTATGTATCTGAGCCCAAGCATGTGCTGCGGTGTACTTAAAGGCTTCATGCTCTCACATACTCATATTAATATAGAACATATCTAGTCACCTAAAGTCCACGTGACTTTTGCCGGGAGTCTAAAATGATTGATTAGTAACGAGAACACGGAACAGAGGTGAGAAATATAATGAATGATGAAATTAGTTCCAGGAAAGACAGAACGAAGAAAGAAATAGACAGACCTTAGAATGTAATAGATTTTTGTAGTAACAAGGAATAATAGAAAGAAAGTTGTAGAACAAAGAATATAAGAATCACAAATCGAAAGTCTCCTAGTCATTAAAAGAAAGGAATACAAAGAATGTAAAGTGATAACGAGTTGCACTCAAATCATGCGGCAATTGACTTACCGAAGAAGCACACAACCATAACGCTTTAAGGAATCTCACTTCATTGTGAACGCATACTTCAACCCGATGGAAGACGAAATCTCGAGTCATTGAATATTAATTAATGATCAGTTAATGCATTCATTGCCGATAGATGCTTATCTGCCATGCAGCTAACTGATGTCTCTCATATCCAGTTGGTCAACACGTACCAAAATCTAAATAGACCTTGATTCAGTTTGACAAGTCGAATTCATAATGATATTTAGGCCTTAACCTGACCTGCCTTCCAGCATACCGAATTTTCTTGCAGTGGCAAATGAATTTTATGAATATATTTTCTTTAGCATCTAAATTTCTTCCAGTAATAATAAAAGGAACAGAAACCAATTCGATGCAAGTTCTGCATGAAATCGAGAATGATAGTAACCAAGCTTTAGAAATATTTTTTCAATCTTTTTTATTACGGTTAAAAAAAACATTATTAATCATTTCAACTCAAACAAGGCCCTAAAATCACTAAGATTTAAGTTTGAAAAAAAAAAGAGAAAAATCATTAGCAATAAAACAGCAGGCAAAAACCATCTTTTTCTTTTTACATTTTGCCCTGACAAAGGCCCAGTAAAACATTTAACCCTCGTCAGTGTCCAGATTGATTCCAAACAAATGACAGCCGCTGATTTACCGTTCTATAAAATGTAAAATTCAGTCGGAAAAAGCTTTCCTATATAACTGAAGCTCTAATCCTAAATTTCTTACAACGCGTTGCTAGCAAAACTGCTCCCCTAATCTCCTAACAGATCCGTTCCGAAATGGAGTGTTACATACCATAAGAAATTCCACCAAAGATCAAACAGTCAGCCATGCTTCACTCGTGAATGCACTGCAGTCATCGCTTACCAAAACCAATATCTACGGCAAGGATAGGTTTAATCTGGACCTAACATTTTCTAAATCCGCCCACAAGCGTTGTAAACACGAATCATAGCTACGATCACCAAACAAATTACGGACTGACGCAAAACAGCTGAGACCTTTATTATAAATAGCCTCAATATCATGTCCTTCTTGGAGAGAGGGTGAAGTTCTTAGCCACGATCTTTGCTCAAACTCAACGATAAATGAAAGTGCCATCCCCACCCCAAATTCTTATGTCTCACAGGGCACAATCTCAATAATACTAGCGGAACCCGTGGAATTTCCACGGAAGGAAAATTATGATTTCTTGGAAAGATTTTACTTTGTCATACTACAAATGATAGTAACGTCTTCAAACATAAAGGTATTAGATAATAAAATAACAATAACACAGAGTGTAATTTTATTAGAATATCTATAAAAGTAATGTTCATAGAAGCTATTTTACTCTAATCTTATATTAAGCAGACTATGCACAGACCATAACCAAAATACTGTACGATATTTTAGGAGAGATTTTGAAAGAGAAAATGTTTTTATTAATGAAAAATCATGGCTCCTGTGTCCATTGTAAACAGAAAAAACCAACTGAGTAATGACCAAGGGTGTAGAGGCCATAAATTTCATTATTATATCGCAGGATATGACAACAAACCTACCTATTTTTACTATATTGTATAGTACACACACATACACAATAACTGCAACAACAACCAGCTTAAGTTGCTAATGCTACAGTAATGTCATAGGCTCCCTCCTCCTAGTCTCTCACTCTTTACTACCCTTCCATTTGGCAAATCTGAGAGAAAGGCTGAGGAGAGTAGGGTTTATAGATTATAAAAATATAAAGGGGAAAAAAGCTTGTGTAGAGATAAAGTGTGTTATCTTTCTTCAGTAACGTAACGGACGGAGTAACTAAGAAACTAAATAACTAAGTAACTAACTAAGGAAGGAACAAGCAGAATTATTATAAGATACTCTTTTTTCCAGACAAAATTACAATAGTCGAATCTAAAAATATCAGTCCAGAATTATCCCCGATCCTAGCAAAGTTAATTTACTTCTGCTTGAAGAAGAAATATTTCCCCAGCCTATGAAGAAAGAAAACGTATTTCCGGTTTGCAAGAACACGGAAGAGTTATCATTTACCTCTTAGTATCAACCTATTGGTCTCCTTAGTATCATCAGGAAGCCTTTGAGGTTTTAATCAACAAGAAGGCAATCGAGTAATTAGATAGAAAGAATCAGGTGTAATGATCAGTATAATTTTCGATCAGCCCGCTCCACTGCTGAAATCTTAACTACTGTAAGACACAGATTTAGTGAGACCATTGTTGAAACACACAATGCGATGACCATAGTATTAGATATCTCGAATGTTTTGACAATGTGTGGTACAAAGTTTTGCAACACAAGTTCTCCAGCTACAAAATGACTAGAAGTTTTTTCTCAATTATAAAATTCTTCCTAATAAGTAGATCCCTGAAAGTATTTATAAACAGCCAGTCCTCCGAGGCCTTAGCGGTCATTGCAAAAGTCCCACTGTGGTTACTTCTTGGACCAATCCTCTTTCTGATTTAAATCTATAAATATTTTCATGGCTTCTGCTCCAACGAACTTAAATCACTGGTGCCCCTGCAACAGGTGTTTACTCGTGCAACCAGATTGTCAAATGGGTCTCACCATTCACAGTTAGATCAACCAAATGGAGACAACAATTCTACTTCTGCAGCTTCATCTTTTGCACTCCCCACCTGTGGAACTCACTTCCATTTACTTGCTTTCCTGACGGCTACAACCTCCACAATGCAATGTCAATACTTATCTTTAAACCCTTTGACTCTAGTTCTTACCACACCACCTTGTATATCCTTTCCTAACTCTCCACCTTTGCAACTGTCATCACACCTGTATTTCCATCCTTCTGTTGCTCCTTTCTAACTGGTTCGTCTTTCTCTTCATTCTCCTCTTATCTAATCTTTTTACTCTTATGTAGCCCCCTAATCTTTTTACTCTTATACAGTCCCCTAATCTCTTTATACTTATGTAGCCACCTAATCTTTTTACTTTTATGTAGCCCCCTGCACATTAGTAGCGTTACCGCCTTGCTCGGGGTGATACGGTTAAATTAAAAAAAATTTTTAAATAATTGATCTACCTAAGAATATACTCCGCTCATTTTTAAATGTCTATACTGATAATACGACGCTATACAGGCGCACCCCTGAATGTCTTGACTCTCAAAAATTGGTAGCTGATCTTTCTTCAGATCTAACAATAACTTACTAGTGGGGGAAACTGGCTGGTTACCTTTAATGTCTCCAAAACTAAACAGGTTATATTCCCTCCTCGCCGATCAGACCCCGAACTTTCAGTAAGATAATTATCCTAGACTTATCAAATCCTATACCCCAAAAAAGCAACCGTCCTAGACAAAATTGCAGGGGTCATCCTTAAAAATATCAACCCACCCAATCAAATCTTATCAAAGTAATTTAAACGTTGCTTGAAGGAAAAATATTTCCCAAGTTTGTGAAAGATGGCAAGTGGATTCCCAGTGTTCAAGAACAGGGGTAATTGACCCTCCAACTCCCAGTATAGGGTATTAGTCTTCTCAGTATCCTTCCGAAGAGGTATATCCCTAAAGGTCGCTGTAAACGGCTAGTCCCCCGACGACCTTTGGGTCAACATAGGTGTCACTTCTCGGACCAACCCTCTTTCTGATTGACATAAATGATCTACCGAAGAATATACTCCGATCATTTGTAAATATCTGTGACGATGATACGATGATATACGGGCTCACCTGTACATCTCTTGACGATAAGAGTTTGGCAGAGGACCTCTCTTCCTATCTAGCATTAATTTTTCAGTAACTGGCTGGTTATATTTAATTCTTCGAAAACCAAACTATTTACGTTTCATCACCTATCGCCAACTACGATATTCTATCAAAAATCTCTGCACCTCAAACTCATACCCATGTTAGAGGTCCTAACCGTATATCCGGTCTTTGAAAACACGGGCCACTAATCCACCTCCTTGTACCGACCTATCAGTCTAATCCTTATCGTCAACAAACATTATGAGGCCATTATCAGTGTCCTGGATAGGAATAACCTCTTGCGTGAGGAGCAGTATCGGTTATGATTATCCTGATCCAGTGCTGACGTATTATCATTACACACAGTATTAGTGAGGCCCTTGACGACAAAAACCCATAGCATTAGATATCTCGAATGACTTCGACAAAGTAAGGCACAAAGTTTTACTACACAAGGTCTCTAGCTATATAATTGCTAGAAGAGTTTTCTTTATTATAATATCTTTTCTAACAGTTACATTACTGAGAGTATTTATTAATGATCAATCTTCCGAGGCCCTGGCGACCAAAGCAGACATCACCTAGGGTTAATCTCTTGGATCAACCCTCTTTTTGATTGACATAAATGATCTACCGAAGAATACATCCCGATCATTAGTAAATATCTATGCTGATATAACGACGACATACGGGCGCACCTTTAAAACTCTTGACGATCAGATTTTGACAGATGACCTCTCTTCCTATCTAACACTATTTTTACAGTAACTGGCTGGTTATATTCAATGCTTCGAAAACCAAACTGGTTACATTCTATCACCTATCACCAAACAAGGTAAATAGATATTCTCTCAAGAAGCTCTGTGCCTTACTAGAATATTGCACAAACTCACACCCATGTGACAGGTACTAACCGTATGCCTGGTCTTTAAAAACACGGGCCACCGATCCACCTCATTGTACGAACCTATTAGTCTCCTCAGTATCGTCAACAAACTTTCTGAAGCCATTATCTGTATCTTTGGGCACCTGGATAGGAATAACCTCTTTATATTCAATACTTCGAAAACCAAAGTGGTTACATTCCATCACCTATCGCTAACCACAATGAATAGATATTCTCTCAAGAAGATCTGTGCCTTACTAGAATAATGCACCTCAAATCCACACTCAACTTTAAGTGAACTCGAGACATTGATAAAGATTCGGATAGCATGATCGCCTCCCTGTACTGCTCTACTAAGTACCTTATTCTTCATATTCTCCTCTAATATCACAAGAGCTACATCAGGCATAAAATGGAGTATTTTCGTCATATTTGGAAGGGAGCTGGCCGTACCTTATTCTCTCTTGAGAGAGTCCAATCATGTCTCCTTGTTGGAGAAGAATTATTTATTACCCACCAACCTCTCTCTCATGTGATGTGGTTTATCGATCACTGTTCTTTCGCTACTTTCATGGAAAGTCCTCGGAGGAACTACATTTCTTGGTTACACCAGGTTTAATTTAACTTCTAGGATCCACCTTGCCTCTTACATAGTGACAAACCACCCACGATCCCTCTATATTTCTGACAACTCAGGTAATTTCTTCCCCCGAAATGCTGCCTTGTGAAACAAACTCTTAAAAGGATTTCCCCAATAACTACATTCTTAACCTGTTCAAGTCTAGTGTTGACTGTTACGTTATCCTCCTATACATATAAACTACCCCTTAATGTAACTGTCTACCTCGAGTGGCCCATGCTCCTAGTATTGTTACGGGTTTTGTCCATCAATAATACATCCAATAAAGTTTAAAACTGGGCGGGTCCAAAATCTATTTTCCGTTCACAAAGTCTCACTTAACCATATAACGCACAAGGCTTCTGAATGCGATAATTTTATCCTCATAAATTAAAATTCGATTTCTGACGTGACAGTAGATGAGGCATTATTATGATTGTCTGATCCTTGAGTTAGATATTTTTAATTTAAGGGGATTTGACTCGTCACTAGTTTTGCCGAATTATTTATGTAGGTATCAATATAATACAATGAACTTCCCTGCGTTTATCTTTTTTTTATAATCATTTTGCCCCAAGCAAGGCATTTTACTTCCACTGTTTTTCAGAGAGTTACATAGGAAGAAAGTTATGACAAAGAGTGACACGTTATAGGGGTTGTCAGGAAGTGGGTAACAGAAAGATGAGAATACTGATCAGAGTGGAGTGGACGGAGAAAGGAGCACGAGAAAGCGGATGCAGGTTAGGGAGGTAGGAGGTGACTATTGAGTTTACATTTAAATGCTTGCATATTGTAGCTGTCGGGAAAGCAAGTAAATGGAAGAGAATTCCACAGGCGGGAAGTGCGAGAAAAGAAGCTGCCGGAGTAGAATTTGCGTTTACATTTTATTGGTTTCATGTTAGAAGACTGGGACCAAGTTGCTAATCTTGTGGCTCGAGTAAATGTATATATATGGGGCACCAGTGAGCGGAGTTCATCAGCGCAGAAGCCGTGAAAGTATTTGTAGAAGAGACACAGGGAAACCACATTGCGGCTATGAGAAATTGACTGTACCTGTGCTGCCAAGTCGCGATCCATCACATTACAGACTCTTCGTTGGATTTTGTCAAAGACACCTAGGTGAATAGCAGGAGCACCCGACCAGATATGGCAGCAATATTCAATGCACGGGCGGATGGTTGATTTAAATATGTGCAGGACTGTTTCAGACGGAAAAAACTTCCTGGCCCCACATTGAGAACCGAAAATCTTAGCAGCGGATTTAGCTATTGATTCTATATAGTCATTCCACTTGAGGTCTGTTGTGAGAGTTAACCCCAGGAGGTACAGTGTTTTGCTTTCAGGAAGACTAGCTTGATCCATGCCACTGGTGGGTAGGAGCGATTGTCTGTGATGGTTAATCAAAAGCAACTTCGTTTTGGAAGCATCAAAATTTACCAGCCATTTCTTACTCCAGCCCACCACGGATTGGAGGTCGTTTCAAGCTTGGCAGCGAGGTTTGCTTCGTCAGTCTCAGTAGATTTTTGATCGGTTCGAGAGTAAACCGTAGTTTCGTCAGTGTATATACCTACTTGGAATCTTATTACATCTGGGAGATCGTTAATGTAGATAAGGACAAGCATAGGACCTAGAGTAGAGCCTTGAGTGACACCCGCATTCGTATGATAGTATTGGGAGGCATGTCCGTTCAATACTACTGTCATTGTGCGATTTGAAAGGAATGACTGGATAAGATCAAACAATTGTCCAGTTATACCATAGCCTCGTATCTTGCGTAAAAGGCCAGCATGCAAGTGTCTGTCAAAAGCTTTGGAGATATCTTGGGTAACAGTTCGGGCTTCGCCGTTCTTGTCGAGAGCCTGATGTATATACTCAGTGATGGTCGTGAGCATATCAGCAGTAGACCTGGTTTGGCGGAAAACATACTGTTTGTCAGAGAAGAGTCTGTGGGCTGTGACATGTTGAACCACAACGTTGTTGATGATGGCTTTAAACACTTTTCTTTGGAGGCTGACAAGGCAAAAATTAGACGGTTCACCAGTATTTTTACATATTGGAACCACGAAGGAGAACTTCCAGCAGGCAGGAAAGCAAGAAGCAAAAAGGCAGTAGTTATAGAGTTTGGAGAGAACAGAGGAGAGTTCAGGGGAACATTTCTTCAGGACAATAATTGGGCTTCTGTCGCCGCCGCTCGCTTTATGGTGTTCAAACTTTTAAATTATTTTAGCAACCACCGAGGGGGTAATAGGGATGTCATTCAGTTGGGTCTCAGTTTGGAGTGAGAAGACGGGTACTGATACTCCAGATGAGTCCAGTATCGATTTGGTGGAGATTATGTGAGCTAAGCATTTAGCCTTGTCTGTTATAGAGGTAAGGACTTCTAGTTCGTTGATTGGAGGTGGAATTGATGGTTTGCTATTGTTTAATACACTTTTACAAAGCCTCCAGTAGTTTTTGGAACCGAACTTACGGGTTGCTATGTGCTGCTTCATTCTGGCTGTAAGCAGCTTCTTTAAGTATCTTCTTACACTCATTGCGAGCAGAGGCAAAGAGGCGCATGTTATGGTCCGACGCGTGAATCCGATAAAACCGGAAGAAGTGATTTCGATGGACAATGGCGGCTGAACAAGCGCGATGAATGGGGTTTAAGACTCAACTTCCTGGCTAGGATGAAAGCTTTGATGCCAGCCTTAGCCACAGAAGAGTCCTCAGTCTTTAGTCTTCCTGTTGAAGACTAAAGAATTTGTTCCAAGGGACGTCACACAGGAAATCTCGGAATGAGTCTCAATCGGCTTTTTGGTAACAGTAAGATATTTTGCTAGTCTGAAGTTCTTTGGTGGAGTGGGAGTAGAAGGAGATGTTAACGGAAACCACTGCATGGTCAGAGTTTCCGATGGGGGCGGAGTTGCTTGACATTGCAAAAGTCAGGGATGGAAGTAAAACAGAGATCTAGCAGTGAGTTAAGTCCATTAGGTTTATTAGAAAAACGCGTGGGGAACTCCACCACTTGTGTAAGCAAGATCTGTGACAGATTCTTTCAGTTACTTGGCGTGGTGGGCGTTAAAGTCGCCAAACACAAATATATGAGCAAACGGATGAGAGGAAATAGCCTTGTCAATATTATTGGATATGCCGTCAAGAACAGAACAGTCGGAAGATGAGGGTGAGTGATAGAGGAATAAGAAATAGCTAACTGAGCTTAGAAGGGAGAGACGGAAACACATAAGAATGATCTAGGGATTCAAGATAGATCACCCTAGCTAGAGGGAGGTGTTCACTGACGTAAACATCAAGCCCATGCATGTGGATATTGGAGTCTTTCCTGAAGAGGTGAAGGTAACCAGAGATATCGAATTCAGAAGAGAGGATAGAAGGATCAAGGTTAGTTTCGCAGAGGGCTAGGATATCAGGTGAGTTGATATGGAGGCAGGATTCGACACTCTAAAAGTTGGTGCGTATACCTCGTATGTTAGAGAAGGAAAATTTGATGAGTTTGGGTCATTTTAGGTTAGCTGGTTTAGATTTGCTATTATCATGGTGTGTATTCATGAAATTCTACACCAGGGGCCTGGAGTAGAATCAGTTGGTCGCTGTATCCAGCATGTGTGGGAGGGAAACTGGCGCAGGCTGCAGCATAATGTGGCCTGCATTGAACATAGTAGTGGCTTTATACATAAAACCATTAAGAGTCAGTTAAAGTTTCGAGGGTGCATAATTAATAAACACATTTCTGGAGAGTTTGACACTCACAAAACATATTGAAAGCAAAAGAGGCACAAGAAGGCAGGGACACCCATCCATGCGTACTACATATAACCCCAATATTATTCCATTGTTGATCAGAGCAGCTTATCATGACGCTACGCATTAGTTCGAACTTCTAACTACCAGTCGGAAGCAGCAACCAGAAAACTGCCAGCCCGGTATCCTCAGAATGAAGAGACGTTGCTACCATCCCATCCACAAACACTGCAAAGAGCTTGCGACAGCACTAGGACTAGGATTGGAAGAGAGAAAAGAAACCGGGAACCTCATCCTAAACAGGAAACAAGGCGTGCGCCTCTACTTCTGTCCAAATAAAGAGGGAGGGTTGTGAACCGAGCAATAAAAGGGTCTATCTACGTCAATTAAATTTCATATTAATCAGAAATTGTTATTACAGCAATTTTCATTATATGAAAAAAATTAAAAAAAACAACTTACGTTCATCTATGTATAGTAATGAAATATATTTTATCTTCATAATAAAAGTGTAGTATATTCGCGCTACTACATTTTCTCATGTTTTGTCCAACAATTAGATTAAAAATATTTCTTCAATTTATGATTTCATGCTAATCATCCCAAAAATGCATTAACGTGATAAAGCTAGGAAACTTTCATTCGTCATCCTTTTCTCCTATCAGGAAGTGGGTGATGATGACCCTCCCAGATTTATGTCCTCTTATTTCTTAGGAAATAGTTTAGAAGGGATAGAAATAGACGGACTTTACGAAGTCTGTCTATTTCTATCGCTTCTAAACTTTTTCCTCTCAACCATTTAGACAGGCTCGTTTGTTAAATCCTACTCTGCCTTCTTGTGTCTCTTTTGCTTTCAATATGTCTTGTGAGTATCAAACTCTACAGAAATGTGTTTATTCATTATGCACCCTCGAAACTTTTACTGACTCTTAATGATTTTATGTATAAACCCACTACTATGTTCAAACCTGGATTTCTCAAAATCATTCTGTAATACCTGGGAAGTGTTCTCACAGATGACGGAAAGTGCGACACTGAGATCCGAAGGCGAATTGGCATGACGAAAGAAACATTCCAGAAGTGGAGTAAAGTATTAAGAAACAGGACACTTTCGCTAGAAACTAAGAAGAGCGTACTGGATTGCTATGTGATGTCGGTTATTCAATATGGCAAAGAATGCTGGACAATATCACCAACGATGAAGGAAAAACTTAAAGCAACTGAAATGTGATTCTACAGAAGGGTGCTGCGATTATAATGGATCAAGTATGTGAGCAATGATGAGGTTTTGGATAGGATGGAAACGAAAAGGAAATTAATACTGAGCATCAGGAAGAGACAGCTAAAGTTCCTGGGGCAGGCAATGAGGAAGGAGGGTTTGGAGAACCTAATACTAACTAGCCAAATAGAGAGAAAAAGATACAGGGGAAAGCAGTGGATAACATATTTGAAGGACCTGATCAGTTGGATAACGGAACGATGGTTTCGTGGTGCAACAGGAGAAAGCGTGCTAAGAGCCACCAGAGAAAGGGAGATGTGGAAAGCTATGATTGCCTACGTCCTGAAAAGACAGGGCACATAGAATATACTCTTCATTTGTGAGAACATTTCCCAACATTCTGTACCATAAAGCGGGACTGATATTACATAATTCTCGCGTCCTCTTTTCTTTGTTTTTAAGAAAACTTCCTTGTTAATACTTTGCTTAGGTTTTGAAAGGCATCTTTCGCGATACTATTCCAATACGCCTTCGAATTCGTTGTTGCATTTTCGTTCTGTTACTTTCTAAATATTTAAATTTCCGACTAGCCAATTAGTTGTACTCATCTTTTTTCTTCTACTAATAAACATACATTCTGTTTAATTATTCATGTTTAGACAAGCTATCATTTATTACAATCTGTATATATATATATATATATATATATATATATATATATATATATTATGTCTACTATCAAAATTATGCCACCTGAATATTTCATACTGTTAAGACAAGAGATGTCAATATTTAATACTGGTAAGATTTCTAAATCTCTCAGGATTGTTTCACTGTAAAAGTTGAATAAATCCCCTGAGAAAACACTACCTTGTTCCATGCATCTTTCTATTTTTGGGTATTTACTGAACAAATATTCTATCCACATGCAGACGCTTTATTTCCAATATAAGTTTGGAACTATTCTTATATATTTCCAAAATAAATCGAACTTACATAGACGTTTGGACATACATTATAACTCTATGTTTAATATGACTTTTAGTAAACCCATTACCAATATCTATAGTTTTTAAAACTACCCGTTAATAGCGGATTTATTTTAAGTTTTATTAGTAGTATAGCCCGGCGTGCTTGAGTGTAATGAAAACTTTAAAACTAATCCATGTTCCTGGAGCTCAGACTCTTTAGACGTTGGCACGAAATACTAAAAAGTAATAGTTGTTTGCAGTTAAAGCGAAACCGTAGACTGAAAAAAAAATGTATGGATGTAAGTCGAATTTTGATTTCCTGGTATCGATATCAAATTTCTGCACTATTGTAAGAACTGTAACCTTGAAACTTCTGAATATCATTTCTTATGTCTTTGTCTTTGTCTATGAGTGTATCAAATTTGATTAAAATCGAACCACTCCTTCTATAACCCGATTTTTCCGATTATAGATTTTCGATATTTATCGGGGGTACCTCGACACAAAACCTAGCTAAGAACACTCGCAGACACTGATGGCACAACTGTGTAAATTTTTAAGAAAATCGGTTCAGCCGTTTCGGAGTCTATAGGTAACGGATACACACACACACAGACACACACACAGAGACAAAGTTTCATTTATAAATAAGTTTAGATAACTAGCAGATTTACTTCAATTGGTTAGCAACTAATTTTGACTAAATAATAACTTATTTTTATTTGTATAAAGTATTAAAATGACTGTTGTGGGATCTCAACTTTTACTATGATAATGGACTCGACTTGAGTATATATATATATATATATATATATATATATATATATATATATACTCCTGTGCTAATGAGAACAGTAGGGTTGCAGTACGAGTACCGTAGATGTCCGTGAGATACCGAAGTTACACAGAATACTGCGTCAGCCGTCATAGTATCTCTGAGCTCCACTCAGCCAGAATAGTATTATACTGATATATTAATTCCAGCACGGCTTCACTTCAAGACTTGTATATATATCTTCCTTACTTATCGTATTCCCGGATTACTAATCTACGTTCCAGCTTGTACCTTTAAGTTTAATATAACCTATTTTTCTATCTGAAATAAATGTTTTGCTGTTCATTATTTTGTGTGGTTCCTCACTCGGAGTCTACAACAATAACTAAGGGAATTAATCACATTAATTTATCAGCAAAATTTCAATTTCCTCCCTTACAAATGTATTAAATATTTAATGCCTACGAAAAAATGATGCTTTCACCTTTTCAGGAGGTTCAGCATTTGTGGGATATGTATGTACACACTTAATATACATCAGTGTGTGCATATCTCAGATAGTTTTGTATAGAATATCAAACCATATTTACTTAAAAAAGGTGTCTTTCTGACGTATAACGATTTTGTATTGATCTTGGATAAATATACGCGCAGTCAGCTGAAATGATAACGATTTTTTTGTATTTGTGTTTGTAGAACATTCAACATTACTTAGCTTCTTACACTTCTGTGGTCATAGCCTATCATATGGATTGAAATTCGTCTTGTTGTTTCTAAGCCTACAGTGGACAGACATACGACACTGAAGTTTATTTGTTTATTATTAATATCAGATTTTACGGTAGCTATTAATGCTGTAAGCTCCTTTTGAACCGTGCAATGATTAGCCAAAACGTTTTCAAACAGTTTTAGTGTGTGCGTGTGTGTGTGTGTGTGTGTGTGTGTGTGTGTGTGTGTGTGTGTGTGTGTGTGAGGGGGATTGTTGGATTGTTGATTTAAGCTTATGGGTAGCTATAGAATTTTGCAAATCACATTCATTTGTTTCTCACAACATTCAAGCAATAAAAGATTTCATGAAAAGAATATCGCATACTCACCAGTAAAGGAAGTTTGATTGGTAGGAAAAATACAATGGTTTTTAATTAAAATATATTCTCCTTTCATTTCAATGCATTTATGTCAGTTCTTCACTTGTAATAAAAAGGATCGAATATTATATAATGAATATTTGTGTATTTGAATTTAGCCAGAAAATGTTTCAAGTCACGGATTTTTTTAACCATCCTGGTTGGAGATTACTCTAGCTAGTCAGTTAGGAGACTTCGTAACATTTGCTAACACATGTTGCATAAACCAGTATAAAAAGATTTGACGCAAGCACTTTACTTTCTCTTACTTTTCAAACAATGAATCACGTAATGACAACACGTGTCTCATTTTCCGCCCGCTGAGACGTTTAGTTTAAAGCGGACCGCCTGGAAAATCATATTGTACAACCTCATATTCAGAAAAATTATAATTTGATCACAATAACATTTCACCAATAAGCTGATGAACTTAATGTTTGTTTCGCTTTCCGTTTTTGTTTTTTTTTGTTTTTTGTTGTATTTTTTTTTTTTATTTAAATTTACATGAAAAGCATTGTTGTGTTGAGTTCATTTATTTAAAAAATTCTGAATATCCCAACCGAATCTAGTTCACAATGTTGATCTTTTTCTATTACAATGGTTTATATGTCGCTGTCTGCTATAAACCGATAGCTAGCATGATTGATGGGCAAATTTATTGTTTGGGATATCAATAATTTTGCTATGTTTAATGCAGAGGAGGATGTGCGTTGTGGTGCAGTGGATATCGGCTCAGAACGAGAAATCGGGGAGCCGAGTCCTAATTCCATTTGAATTCGTTGTATTCACTTACGCGCAAATACCCTTGAGAAAGGTATTAATCCGTCTCTTCCTTCCAGTAATAGGTTAAATAACAGGACAGATTGGCTTCTATAGCCTTGGTCGGCAACCAGTCTACCGCAGAAAGCAACATCAACCTACTGCGGGATAATCACCTGCCAGTCAGTCATGTCTCTCTTGAGACATGATCGCCCGAAGCGTGTTTTACGTATGGCACTTAACTGACTGGAAATGCTTCGTCAGCAGTTATAGAACTTTTCAACACACCCTTATATATATATATATATATATATATATATATATATATATATATATATATGCAGTCTTATGTTGATGGCGCTACTCAGAGTTTCATGCTTTTTGCAATCATCAGGTGCATATTTCAAAATGACAGTTTAATTTGAATTTAAGTTCAGTCGATGTTCATGGGAATTAAATATTATTAAGTTAAGTTGCTACTTTCTTAATATCAAGATTAAGAATTTAAATACTCTACAATTTCATGTAGATAAAAATTTAAATTTAAAATTAAAAAATATTAAAAATATTAGAATGCCAGGAGAAGAAATCAAAGGGGCGTAAATTATAAAATGGAAAAACTTAAGTTTTCTAATATTAAATTTAGGTAAAAGTTAAAATTTTAAATAAAAATAAAGAAAGAGCGTTTAAAATTATAACTGAAAAATAATTACAGTTAATAAATAAACAATGCAGGAAGCACAAGTTGAAGGGGGGTAATTCATTATTGTTAAAATTTACATTTGTGGGGGAATGAAAGAAAGAAGGGACAAAGAAAGAAAGAAAGAAAAAAAGAAAGAAAGAAAAAAGAAAGAAAGAAAGAAGAAAGGGGCTAGCGTATAGAGGAATCTATATCAATGTGGGTCTTAGAATTTAATTATTTTTCTATGACAACATGTATTCAATAAATCGCTTTTTTGTTATGTAACATGGTATTAGTAATATGGTTTAAGATGATGAGTTTTTCTAAAAGACATGTTACATGTATGTATTTTATCGTTGTAAGATTTGTATTTAGCTACGATATTCGAGGTAATAATTGTGTTCTTTTTATTGTTTTTTTAATATCCAGTAATCTATCTAAACTTATTTATAAATGGAAGTTAGGCTGTATGTATGTGTGTGTATGTGTAACTGTGTGTGTGTTTTCGTTACCTATAGACTCCGAAACGGCTGAACCGATTTTCTTGAAAATTTACACAGTTGTACTATAAGCGTCTGCGAGTGTTCTTAGCTAGGTTTTGTGTCGTGGTACCGCCGATAAATATCGAAAATCGATAATCGAAAAAATCGGGATATAGAAGGAGTGGTCCGATTTTAATCAAATTAAATACACCCATAGACAAAAACATGAGAAACGATATTCAGAAGTTTCAAGGTTGTAGTTCTTACAATAGTGCATAAAATTGATAACATATATATATATATATATATATAAGGCAAAATGTTTGTGTGTGTGTGTGTGTGTGTGTGTGTGTGTGTGTGTGTGTGTGTGTGTGTGTGTGTGTGTGTTTATCTGTCTGTATGTCCTTTATACAAATCCACAATTTTTATTCGATTCTCACCAAAATTCACACAAATATTTTTAGGCTGCGTCTGAGCTCCAGAACCATGGATGAGTTTTAAAGCTTTCGCTACACCCGAGCAACGTCGGGGTATACTGCTAGAATATACATAAAGCGAGACGTTTTATGTATTTACAGTTGTTTACAGACAACAATTGATTGTTACATTTTATCTTCCAACGTGTTAAAAATGCTTAAAGAAAAATAACATCATTATCACCAAATGAATTCGAGCTCAATGAACAATAATTTTGGTTATTCATTAGCCATTCACAGGGAAGGTTTTATTCTTTTAGTATTTGCAATTATTTTTAGAAGAGTCAGTATGGTTATTAGTAGGGTGACTGATCTTGTTTATCTGGGCCTAGAATTTATTCGATACGAGCAGTATAGCCCGGCGTTGCTCGGGTGTAATGAAAGCTTTTATATATATATATATATATATATATATATATATATATATATATTATCGATTTTCTGCACTACTGTAAGAACTGAAACCTTGAAATTTCTGAATATCGTTTCTTATGTCTTTGTCTATGAGTATATTAAATTTGCTTAAAATCGGACCAATCCTTCTATAACCCGATTTTTTCGATTATCGATTTTCGATATTTATCGGGGGTACCTGGACACAAAACCTAGCTAAGAACACTGGAAGACGCTTATAGTACAACTGCGTAAATTTTCAAGAAAATGGGTTCAGCCGTTTCGGAGTAAATAGGTAACGGACACACACACACAGACACACACAGAGACAAAGTTCCATTTATAAATAAGTTTAGATTAGTTCATAATAGTATGTTGAGAAATATATTTCTGTTCTTAACACAAATATAACTGAATTCAACAATTTTATTGTTGAAGAATTGTTTTAGTGTTGGTGAATGGTAGAAAGGTTCGTGAATTAAGTTTATGAAGAGTTTACCAATGTCAGTTTAGACGTTACGAGTGAAGGCTAGGTTAAACCAAAGAATGTCAAGATATTTCTGCTAATCTAGTTTTTAATAGAGTATTCTAAACTACTTCTGAGTTTACTTTTTTCTGAAGCATTAATGTATTTAAGTTTAGAATTGTAAAAAAATTCCCTTATTGCTAGAGTTAGTACTTAAATGAAATTAGATGGATTTGTGTGGGTTGTAGGTGATTCTCTGGGGTGTGATTTGATTCCCCGTTGATGTATATGTTGTTATGTGAGTTCTGAGTGCATAATCTTGTCACATACCCGTATCGATATTGCCCATGTATATGGATGTATATGTGCCGCTTCGGATCGGTTACATTTTCACATCTATGTATATATGATGATCATCTATCTCAGATAGTGACAAATGGATAAGTAATTGAAGAAGAAAATAAAAAAAGATTGGTGTTCGATTAAATAATCGAATGGCAATCCTTTCCCAGGTTTATTTTATTTCAACACGGGTGCTGAATACAAATCAAGGATGAACGTTGAGACAGTGTAATTTTGATATAAAGTTTTAATGCAAGATCAAAAGAATAAAAAAAAGAAATCTTAAAGAATTAGAATGTCCAAATATCATAAACTCAAAATTACTTTTGGATACCCAGTGTGGTCGAAATATTAAATTACAATATAATATAGGAAACATGAACAATATACAGGCGATCGTAAATGCAAAATATCAACATACAATTAGATAGGGGAGATTATTTAATTTGAAAGCACTTGATATGGTGTGTGTAAAAACATAGTATTAATGTAAGTATGTATATTCGAATTCGGGTTTAAAAATTTGATAACTTATTTTAATGACAGTTTCTTCTTTCTTTCTTTTACCGTATCTTCTTTCTTTCGTACTTTACTCACTTGAAAATTAAATAGTTCTGTTTTCACTATCTTCAACGTGGCTTCCTTTCAGCATACAGATTCTATTATCTGGTGATGTCTCTGCGTAGCTTTCTTTCTTTACTTCCCTTTCTTCTTTTTGATTGTTTTAACTTTCTTTTCTTTACCTCAAATAAACTGCAATTAGCGTACGAATTACAACAGCTTCCTAGATATATTTTCTTTCTTTCCTCTTCTTCTTTTGTGAACTTCATTATCTTCACTTTCTTTTTTTTACCTCAAATAAACTGCAATCAGCGTACGAATTACAACAGCTTCGGTGCTATGTTTTCTTTCCTTCTTTTTCTTTTTTTGAGAAGTTGGTTATTTTCTCTTTCTTTTCTTTACTTCAAATAAACTGCAATCAGCGTTCGAATTACAACAGCTTCGTGGATATATTTTCTTTAGACAGTCATGTGTCAGCATACAAATATTAATATAACTTCGTTTCGTCTTTGCTGTTATATTACTTTCTTTTTCGATACACGGGATAATTCCGTTTTCTTCCTTCTTAAACGAATAAAACTTTACACCTTCAGTCTTTTTTCCTTATCCGGAGTTTCTTGTGATAAAACGGGCTGATTCACGCTATCATTTCCAGATGTGTCTCTCTTCCTTCATCGTTAGCAGAATCTAGCAAACAATTCTTGCTTCATTGAGGCTCAGCAAGTAACTGATTAACTTCTTCCTTTAATTTTCTCACGTGATTTCTTTTGGCGCGAATTTTAACTTCTGCTGCTTCTACGATCTCCTGATTGGCATCAGACGTCTGGTTTATTTCCTGTCTGGCTTTTATCTAGGTCGCCTCTGCTTGATCTTCTATTCCAACACTAGCACCGGTCATTCACGTGATCGACCTCTTGTTACTACGCAAAGTCCTCCTTCATATGTATAGGTGTGTGTGTGTGTGTGTGTGTGTGTGTGTGTGTGTGCGTGTTGTTATCTATATATCCGTAACACCTCCCAACGTAAATGAAAAAAAGAAAAGGAAAACATTTTCCCTTTAATCCTTTTTATTAAACCACATACTTTAAAAAGTTTCTGCAGTCACAATTGTTCGTTGACACCTCCTTGTTTTTGAATTCGTCTCTTTTTTCTTGTTACATTACAAAATATACATAAGGTCTTCTTATAGTCTCATTCGAATAGTTCTGCTCTCTTCAATTCCTTCGAAAGTACACATATTTTCTTCTTTTTTTTCACAAAAGTATTCTTACTATTCTTAGAATTTCGATACAGTATATACATATCTCATTTTGTTTTCATTTTAACACAAATAGTTTAACTAATTCACCACCACTTTACAGTTTCTATTTGCATTCGCCTTTATTATTATTTTCAATATCTCGACAGGGTATCCGCTGTTTTGTTTGCCGAACCGGCAATATGTTTGGTTTGAATATTAAACTCTTGTAATGTTAAGCTCCAATGTTGTAATCTTCTGTTCTTATTTCGCATGCGATCTATACATGTCAGGGGGTTATCATCTGTGTAAACGATCGTGGGAGAAAGAGAATTTGTGATATACATTTCAAAATGCAATATTGCTAATATCAGTGCTCGGGCTTCTTTTTCAATAGTTGAGTATGATTTTGGGCATCGATTTAGCTTTTTGGAATAAAAGCTCACAGAATGTATCTCCCCATTTTCATTTTCCTGCATCAGCAATGCCCCAACTTCTATATCACTAGCGTCCACCTGCATTTGGAATGGTCTCCTGAAGTTCGGAGCCTTTAATACTGGAGTTGACTTTAGTTTGACTTCAATAGTTTCAAATGCGACTTCACAATCTGTCGTCCACATAAACTTATGTCCTTTTCCCAATAAATTTGTCAACGGTGCAGCAATTGTGGCAAGGTTTCGACAATACCTCCTATAATAATTCACCATTCCCAAAAATCTTTTTTAAATTTCGTCTGTTTGTGAGACTCGGAAAGTTCGCAATGGGTTCAGTTTTTGCTTCTATCGGTCTAAGTTTTCCATATCCGATCACATGTCCTAGGTATTTAATTTTAACGCTACAAAATTCACTTTTACTCAGGTTGACGGTCAATCCCACTTCTTTTAATTTTTCAAACACCTTTTGTACTGTATCTATATGTTCTCTCACTGTATTATTGTAAATTACCACGTCGTCAATGTATGCATCCACTCCTGGAATATCTGACAGACGTTTCTTCATCACGCGAACGAAGGTAGCTTGTGAATTTCTTAAACCAAATGGCATAAACTTATACTGATATGCACCGTCCGGTGTCACAAATGCCGATATCTCTTTTGCTTTGTCAGTCAATGGAACAGCCAAGTATCCCTTCAACATATCCAACTTTGTAATATATTTTGCCTGTCCGATCCGATCTATGCAATCCTCCATTTTAAGCATTGGATAGGCATCCGGTTTTGTAATATTATTTACTTTTCTATAATCGGTGCAGAACCTCAGCGTTCCAGTCGGTTTGTTCACAAGTACACACGGTGACGACCATTCGCTTTGGCTTGGTTATATAATTCCATGTTTTAATATATATTTAATCTCCTCTCTCATGATTTCTAACTTCCTAGGATTCAGTCTGTACGGATGTTGTTTGATCGGCTGTTCTGCGGTCAATGTTATATCATGAGTCGCAGCATTAGTTTGCTGAGGCTTATCCGCAAATATGTCTCGATACTTGCTTATTAAGGTTATCAATTCATCCTTTACTTTACCTATCACATGAGCTAATCTTTCTTTTAAGTTATGCAATATCTTGGAGTTATCTAACTTTAGTGGCTGGTCCTTTTTCATCCAACGACTAACTTCTTTCCCGCTTTCCATCCTCCTTCCTTTTTGTTCGTTTACTGTCATTAATGTTTATCTTCTCTTTCTCTTCTATGAAATTTTTTCAACATATTAACATGGCATAACATCTTGCTATTAGGTGTATGTACCATATAGTTCACATCACTCATTCTTTTCAATATTTTGAATGGTCCTTGATATTTCGCTCTAAATGGATGGTTATTCAAAGGCAATATTCTAAGCGCTTCCTCGCATTTCTGATACTGTCTATCTATAATCTTGTTTATCATATTGCTTTTTCATACATACTTGCTTATCTTCCAAGTATTCTTTTTTTTTTTTTTTTTGCTAATTCATGTCCCATTTTCAATCTCCTTTTCATGTTTGCTACATATGTCTGAATGTCATCATACTTCGGTTGTTCTAACAACCATTGTTCTTGTACCATTTTAAGTGGTCCTCTCACCTGGTGACCAAACATTATTTCGAATGGACTAAATCCGGTAGATTCTTGGATTGCATCGCGCGCCGCGAACAACACAAAATTAAACCCCATGTCCCAGTCTTCCTGATCCTCTATGCAATAAGTTCTTAACATAGATTTTAACGTCGCATGGAATCGTTCTAGTGCTCCCTGCGATTGTGGGTGATATGCACTTGATTTAATGTGGGTTTATTCCCAACTGTTTAGTAACCTTTTTAGTAACAATTTTGACGTGACATTTGACCCTTGGTCTGTTTGTATTATTTTTGGTAAACCCATTTAGGTGAAGAAGTTTATTAGTGCATCTTTTTTTTTTTTTTTTATAAGCGTTTAATCCCGGCCAAGGCCTGTCACTGCGCAGGGGGCTACATAGAGTGGATAAAGGATGATTAAATATAGGAAATGTCAGAGGGTGGGTGATAGGCGGGTAGGGATACCGAGAATGGTTAAATATAGGAATCTTTTTCGCTGATATGCTTCTCCATGGAACTGCCTCAGGGTATCTGGTCGAGGAACACATTATTGTTAACAAGTAATTATGTTGCTTATTAGTTGGCGGTAATGGCCCAACATAATCAATTATAACTCTATAAACGGTTCTTCTGTGGCTGGTACTGGTTGCAATGGCGCCTTTGATATTTACTGATTCGACTTACCCGCAATTTGTCATATTTGATATGTTTGACAAAATGATTTTATTTCCTTTTTTTCCCCGGCCAATAAAAGTATTTAGTGACTTTATCATGTGTTTTCGTGACACCTAGACGTCCAGCCCATTGATTATCGTGTGCTAAGGATAGGATTTCGTCACGATATTTTGTAGGTACTATTATTTGTTCATATTGGTCGTACTGATCCATCCCGGCATGAGTTCGTGGCTGCCATCACCTCATTTAGATTTTTTCAGATAATATTGTCCTGATTTTTCTTCTTTATCCTTGCTTCTTCCGATTAACAAATGTATTTTTTTTAATTTTTTCTTCGGTCTCTTGTTCTCGCCTTAGCTCTTCTCTAGGAATATTCAACTTGGGATGTGTTTCCACTCGTTTGTGTTTTTCTGGTTTACTTCTAGCATGACTTGTTTAGTTTCCGATTGAATTCGCTCTTTTACACTTCTACTTCTCATAGATATTTTTCTCTGACTGACGTGTTATCGCTGCAGCAAATTTTCTACTGTCGTTTTCCGCTTTATGACGCTTTTTCTGCTTTATATGCCTTTCCCTATGATGCGTCGGTATACTCTTAATTTTGTTATTCACTCCTCTTTCATCGACGTCATTTCCTATGATTACAGCAATTCCATTCATGGGAAGTGAGTCTAGTAGTCCGACCTCCCGTTCTCCTGTCTTCCATTTAGATCTGATTTTGATTTTCCATATCTCTGTCTTTATAGGCTTTCCTCTTATGCCGACCACTGACATAAATATTCCGGTTCTGTACCTCATGTTATCTGGTACATCTTCTCGTTTCGCCAACGATTGTGAAGCTCCAGTATCTGTTAATACTCTTATGCTTTTCATACATCTTCCGATTCTATCAAAAATCTGCGCAGTGACAGTGCACAGCCAATAACTTTTATCTAGTGTTTTCGCAACTTCCGCCCCTTGGGGTTTTGCACTCATTGCTACATTCACGTGGTTTCCAAAATTTCGAGAAACATGACCAGGCTTTATAACAGATTATGGAGGCTATTTCACAGCTAGTTAAGTTCTTTTGTCTGTCTCTATCAACGTTCCGATGAGCTTATGTTCTTCATTCCCTCGTTTTTGAGTTGCACCGCGCATTGGTAGCATATTATTCTTCAAACGGGACCTTTTGTGGGTAATGTTATATTCATTGGCCAACATAGCTACTTCATGACAGGATTCTATTTTCTTTTCATTCAAATAAGTTCTTATTTCTTCTGACATGTTATTGTAGAAATCATCCGTCAATATCAGATTCTTTAAACCTTTGTAATTTTCAATTACTTTTTTCGCCTGGCACTATCTATCGACGTATATTTCTTTTTGTCTAGCATATTTAACACATGTCTGACTTTCAAACTTTTGTCTGTGGGGCTCTGGCACAAGTTCATAAGCTTTTAGTATAGCGATCCTTACAATTTCATGATCTGCACACTCATCGAGACAATGTTGCATATGCCTTTTGTGCCTTTCCCGTCAATACTGCCTGTAACAGCATAGCCCATTTTTCTTTCGGCCATTTCATGTTTGTCACCGTCTTCTCGAAATGGTCTAAATATTCTTCAACCTCTTTTCCCATAAGTTTAAGTAAAATATGCACTTGCTTTGCAATCTCAAATTTCTTCTCCTCGCCTGCCTGCCTGCCTGATTTTCAACTCTCGTAGCCTTGTTTCCTGTTCTATGGACGCCTTTTCTATATCCGCTTTAACTTCTATCCTAGCCTTTTCTAGCTCTATTTGGGCGTTCGACAATTCGGTTTCCTCCCTCGGGAATTCATCTAATGCCTCTTCTTCAAACACGTCATTGTCTACCATATGTTCCGTTATTGTTTTTATTAACTTCGTCTTCCTAATAGATTTTCTAACATCTAACTCCAATTTTTCTCCGATTTTATATACATCATCCTTCTTTAATTTTTTTAATTTTCCTGGTGTAGGCTCACTCATAAAATCCTCTACTTTCTCCATCTTGTCCCTTTAATCTATTCGTCCACCTTGTTGTCGTCGGCGATGGTGTTAAATTTACTTTACAAATCGCTAAATGCTTTGTGGCACGAGGACCCACTTATTCAATAAGCATTTAAAATAGATCCCAGACGAAGACCATATTTGTCACATACCCGTATCGACAATGTCCATTAAGATGTTCATGTGCCGCTTCAGATATATTACCATTTCATATCTATGGATATATGCTGATCATCTATCTCAGATCGTGACAAATAGACAATTAATTAGACAAGAAAATAAAGTAAGATTGGTGTTCGATTAAATAATCGAATGGCAATCCTTTCCCAGGTTAATTTTATATCAACACTGGCGCTGAATATAAATCAAGGATGAATGTCGAGACTGTGTAATTTTGATATAAAATTTTAATGCAAGATCAAAAGAATAAAAATAAAAAATAAAGAAATGTTAAGGAAGTAGAATGCCCAAAGATCTTAAACTCAAAATTACTTTTGGATACACAGTGTGGTCGAAATATTAAATTACAGTATAATATAGTAAACATGAACAATATACAGGTGATCGTAAATGCAAAATATTAATATACAATTAGATAGGGGAAAGTATTTAATTTGAAAGCACATAGTATGGTGTGTGTAAAAACATAATATTAATGTAAGCATGCATATTCGATTGTGGGTCTAATACATTGATAACTTATCTTTATGACAGTTTTTTCTTTCTTTCTAGTACCGTCTCTTCTTTCTTTCTTACTTTCTTTCTTTCTTTACACACTTGAAATTTAGATAGTTCTTTTTTCACTATCTTCAACGTGGCTTCCTTTCAGCATACAGTTTCTGTTAACTGGTGATATCTCTGCGTTGCTTTCTTTCTTTACTTCCCATTCATCTTTTTGGTGAGTTGCTTGTTTTAACTTTCTTTTCTTTACTCCAAATAAACTGCAATCAGCGTACGAATTAAAACAGCTTCGTTGATATGCTTTCTTTCCTTCTTCTTCTTCTTTTGAGTAGTTGGGCATTTTCTCTTTCTCTTCTTTACTTCAAATAAACTGCAGTCAGCGTACGAATTACAACAGCTTCGTGGATATATTTTCTTTCGAAAATTATGTGTTTGCATACAGATATTGATATAACTTCGTTTCGTCTTTGTTGTTATATTTCTTCTTTTTTTTTCTCGATACACGGCATAATTACGTTTTCCTCTTTCTTTTAACGAATAACACTTTCCACATACTTTTCCTATTCGGAGTGACTTGTGATGAATCTGGCTGATCCACGCTATCATTTCCAGATGTGTCTCTCTTCCTTCATCGTTAGCAGAGTCTAGCAAACGATTCTTGCTTCACTGAGGCTCAGCAAGTAACTGATTAACTTCTTCCTTTAATTTCCTCACGTGACTTCTTTTGGCGCGAATTTTATTTTCTGCTGCTCCTACGATCTCGTGATCGACATCAGACGTCTGTTTTATTTCCTGTCTGGCTTTTATCTAGGTCGCCTCTGCTTGATCTTCTATTCCAACTCTAGCACCGGTCATTCACGTGATCGACCTCTTGTTACTACGCAAAGTCCTCCCTCATATGTATAGGTGTGTGTGTGTGTGTGTGTGAGAGAGAGAGAGAGAGAGAGAGAGAGAGAGTATTTTTATCTATATACCCGTAACAGTCTGTACAGACTATTGCTCAGGTCGAAGGTAACATCTAAGAAATTTACGACCTCAGCGTTAAGCATGGTGGTAATATTAAAACCGTGGCCTTTGAAAGATTTTATTACATCTTTTCTGAGTTTATCCTTTTTTAAGGATTAGTTTTGAGGATGATTATCGGTCCGTCGTCTCGGTAAGGTCCGATGTTACATAACTCGATGATGTGCCTAAGAAAAGATCCTACCAAACTGCAGGCCACTGCCGAATGGAGATGCAGAAATCAGGTTTGTTATTTTCTAGTCCACAAGCACTCAAGATGACATTAAAAAATATTTCTAGGCTTGTTTGAGGATGTTAATGTCTTGGTCGCTGATGAGGCAGTAATTATTAGGCTGCAGTTCACAGTTTTTTGTGTTTTTTTTTTAGATATAGATGGGAAGATGTCACAAATATCAAGCATGATGAAAGTATAATTCATTTTATTTTTGTAAACCAATCAATTGTCTCGGCTGCGTTCTTCCATCTGTTCATGCTGAAATCATTCTTAGTGAATGTGGAAGCACTTCCAAGGATAATTTTCCTAGGCAGTTTTTGAAGGGTATAATAATCTGTATTGTGCGTCACTTCTTTCTTTCTTTCTTTCTTTCTTTCTTTCTTTCTTTCTTTCTTTCTTTACACGCTTGAAATTTAGATAGTTCTTTTTTCACTATCTTCAACGTGGCTTCCTTTCAGCATACAGGTTCTGTTAACTGGTGATATCTTTTTGCGGTCTTTGGTTGAAACAAATGCCTGTTGTTTATGTAAAATTGCTCAATTGATCATCTATTTTAAGTTCCTTAGTCATTTTCTGAATTGTGGTCTAGTGGATATCGTCTCAGAACGAGAAATCGGGGAGCCGAGTTCGAATTCCAGTTGAATTCATTGCATTCACTTACGCGCAAATACCCTTGGGAAATGTATTAATCCGTTTCTTCCTTCCAGTTATGGGTTAAATAACAGGACAGATTGGGTTCTATAGCTTTGGTCGGCAACCAGTCTACCGCAGAAAGCAATGGCAACCTACTGCGGGATAATCTTCTCCCCAGTCAGTCATGTCTCTTTCGAGACATGATCGCTTGAAGCGTGTTTCACGTACGGCACTGAGTCATTTTCTTGAATTCCATATACAAGAAGACAATGAATGTCTATTGTGTTTAATCATGAGCCGTTCTAAAGATCGTATTTTGGCTTCAATTTGAGATGATAATACAGACAGAAATTCTCCAAAATTTGGATAATTTTTTATTAAGTTGATTCTAAGCTTTCGGCTCACATGATCCATCTTCAAAGAGGTTACAAGGTTGTTAACGTTTTGTGGCTCGAAAGCTTAGAACCAGCTTAATAAAAAAATATCCAAATGTTGGAGAATTTTGTCTTTATTTTTACCGGAAATTAAAGCCAAAATACGATGTTTAGAACGGCTCATTGTTAAACACAATAGCCATTCACTGTCTCTTATATTTAACAGTATATGTTTAGAAAATTATCTGCTGCCTCGATACACTAAATTTTTATATATATATATATATATATATATATATATATAGTCATCCGCAGACAGATCTGTTTCGCTGTATCACAGCTCATCATTACGGTTAGACATCCGATTGCTTTTTACCAAGAATTAAAACCCGACCGAACTGGCGTCTGTCGGCGATTCTAAAAGGCGGCAAAATTTTAGCGTGTGATATACCATGTATGCACACGCCAATAGCAGAGAGTCTTCTAATTCATTACTGAATGAAAGATGCGTGTATATATATATATATATATATACAGAGAGAGAGAGAGAGAGAGAGAGAGAGAGAGTCATCCGCTGACAGTCCTGTTCCGCTGTATCACAACTGATCTGTACGGTTATACATCCGATTGCTTCCAGCCAGAATTGAAACCCGGGCCGATATTTGTGATTTTATATATATATATATATATATATATATATGTGCGGTGTGTGTGTGTGTGTGTGTGTGTGTGTGTGTGTGTGTGTGTGTGTGTGTGTGTGTGTGTACAGCAAGTATATAAATAAATACTATATCTGAAATCAAACATGTCGTTTAGCACAATTTTCTGCAAGGACTTTATTTACAAAAACCTTTGACCAGGACGGCACACCTGCAAGTTAATCGCGTCACCTCAGTGCTTTGGATCGAAAATTAGCAAATTAATGGCTTTGAAGAGTGGGACTATTGATTTGGGACAGTAGGTCTCCTGATAACACACCTGTAGATTCTATTGTTTGAGACAATATAAAGACTTACTTACAGCAGAATATTTCCTGCGAACATCAAGTCTTCCAAATTTTTCTTGGCAATTCTGACGCTAGACAGAACTACTTTATATTATTTGACCTGCAAATAAAATCTTTGCTTTTCTATTTCTTTTTGTTTCAAATGTGTAAGGTAATATAGATAAATAAATATATATACATATACCCATTAGAGTTGCCGTCATTGATCGGGGTGAAAGACACAAATTAAAACAAGAGAGAATAAAACAATTATCAGAAGATTCTGAAATTGAAGTTAGGTATGTCCCCTGGATTTTTAATATAGCAAGCAATCAGTGACTGAATATTATATATTAAGGCTGCAGTACAGTCAACAATTTAATCATTTACCAAATTGTGATCCGGCATGCCAAGTACATAAAAAAAGCTTAAAAGTCTAAAAGGAATATTTACACAGAGACACTATATATATATATATATATATATATATATATATATATATATATATATATATATATATATATAGGACGATACGTTAATTTTCATTTAAATAACACTGACATCTCAATTTACCCAATTACATTAGTAGCCTGTGTTAATGGATTGCGGAACGGGGAAGACCTTAGCAAAGGAAGAACCGTTTCTAAGAACCATAGAACAGAAAGCTGTGGAGATTCTTGATCGTCTATGTCTTAAAGGGACGCAGCATGTTGAATAAGAAAAGAATTACTGTGAAGAGTGTTCAGTATAGGAGAACATATATATATATATATATATATATATATATATATATATATATATATATATATGTTATAGCCAGTTTAGACATACGAATCAATACTGCATAATGGCTCGCAGTTTTACGCCACAAGCGTTTTTCAGAGTAATGTGGACAGATTTTCCAGAGATTGTTATAAAACCAGAAATCAACTGAAAATCATGTCAGAAATGTAAGTAAATATTTTTTAAGATCGAATAGCAAATGAAACTGCATGATTGATAAAAAAATGAACAACTTTTTGCGCAGTGAATTGGCAAAGAATATGACACTGATTAGCTTATCAAGCTGAAGAGCGTCTAGCTTTCCAACACACTGTTCAATCGAGAAACATGTATTGGCCGCGTAGTTTCTAATGAATCTATTGTTAAACCAACCACAAGGCAAATCAGTAAAATGCAAATGATATATTTTGATGATTTAATAGTAGACATTGTGAAAGATTGTCTTGAATAGTGACGGAAGGCATTGACGGTTTGTCTAATAGAAAACTGCTTTGTATAACTGACGGATTAACTGTCAGAAAGACTACATTACCAAACAAATGAGCCGTAAACCAATATTGACAAAATACATTTTACAGAATCGGAAAGGCCTGCAACGAAACAAGCAACATACCACTTACATCTACTGAAGTTTATAACATGAGCAGAAGCTTTTTATCAATCTATAAACTATAGGAGTGTATAAAAATTTGCTGTGTACAAGAATACACTAGTGGCAATGTGAAAATCTTGATATCTTACATAATGGTCTTCTTTTAAAAATGTTGCACAAAACCTAAAACAAAAGAAATAATATTTTTCTAATAGCTTTTTGTAACATATTCCTGAACTTTTACAGAAAGGCAATGCAAATGATAAATAGCTATTTGTCGTTTATAGTTTCATATTCCATTTAAGTACAATGATTCATCTTTTACGCATACATTTTTTTAGCATTTTCCTCTAAACAGGCAATACATTCACAAAGTCACGGAGGGGGTTTACTCAGTGTGAAAAAATTATGTGAAATAGAAAAAGATTTCTAAGCAGTAAGAAAAAAAAAGAACGGGAAATAAAACAAAATATAAAGATAGACAATGCATTTAAAATTTTGAAGATCAAACTTTACTGAAAAATCAGAAACTGAAATTTGTACGAAAGAGAAACGTGGGTAAGAAATATTTAGGGCGGACCTGTAGGAGACTGCCACCACCGTTAAATTTCTTGTTTTATATATTTTTCTTTTTACTTTTTTCAGCGCAGTCTTATCGTCTATTACATAAAATTTCCGATTATCAAAAAAAAAAAATTGAAAAAAATTCAATATTTAAACAATTTTACAGGGGGGTCAATTTCTCATACAACGTTATAGTAAATCGATCCTCCATTTTGGAACAACTCGCGTTGGGGGTAGCTTTGTTTTTTGAGTGGGACGAGTTGTTGCTCTTGTTTTTGTCTTTTTTAAGTTTTCTTCAGTTCTTACGAGAGCATCTTCGCCGGAAACTCCAAGAATGCGTTTTATTGAAACTTTCGCAAAGGATTCAGTTGTTGAATATTGTTCAAATTGTTTAAATATTGAAATGTTTTCTTTTTTTTTTCTTTTTTTTCTTTTTTTTCTTTTTTTTGTCAATCGTTAAAGTTTAGGGTGTAATCGATATGATTGCACTGATAAGAGTAACAAAAAATGAAAAACAACAAATTTAGCATCAAACTTACGGTTACACCCAACCAGTTCACTTGAAAAGGCATGAGACCTTTTCCCTAATCTATCCGCGCGTTTAAATTAATAGAGTCTAGGTAACATACAAGAAAGTTCGTCGGAAAGATTACCATGGAAATATTTATAAAAAATGCACAGGAAAGCTACAGTAGTGGATAATAAAAAGAAGCCAAGATGCCAGACCAGGACCAAGACATCACATACTTTTCATTGTATTTTATCAAGGCTCTCTAAATGTGATATATACCGAAAAGAAATACGGTATAAAAGATCAGTTGAATAATGGTACTCAACACCAGGAATAAGTTATAACAGATTTATTTTACTAAGGTAGAATTAACAATAATAAACATATAGGCAAGCCAGGGGTTGGAGCGGAATAGATTATCGAATAATGAATGCCTTCGCCTAAGACCTTTCTGTATTTACTAGCCTTCCCATGCAAGGCCAGATGTGACACATGGTCATTTTATAGTGGGTATTCCCGGCCATATAACCGGGCCAAAAAATCTCGGTCTATTTTTCCCCAGTCGTGATTCTACCCTCCGGCGGAAACACGACTGGGTTTGTGCTCTCTGCTCGGAAGCAGAGAGCGCCCTCTACCCGAAGGCAGAGAGCTGACAGCGTCATAGAGCAGTCGGGCGAATGCCTAAGGCCTTTCCCTCTTCGAACCACTCGTACTTTTATAAAGTAGAGCATTCTAGAGAGATGACAGGATGTTTCACTATAACAAAATGTGTAGCAATTACACTAGACCATATATCACATCAATATTCAAAGCGTATATGAATTGTGTAACTACATGTAGGATAGATTATGGCGAGAAAAACGTATAGAGCTTCCTATATTCGGTTACAGGTCTGTGAAACATAGAAATCCGCTGGCATACATTAGCGTTGTATTTCCTTGTTAGTTGTTCAAACAAAAAGATATAACCGTTTGCTCTTGAAAGAAGACGACTTAAAACCCCTCCCGGTTCTGGGAAATGAACATTTGGATGAGAGGAGACCGGTGCTTCTACAATCCTGTTTTTCTGTTAGTCAATGTTTGCCCTTTTTAGCACTGACCATTGTTAGTAAAAGCATTATATTAAATCACAGTAAAGAGGCCGTATTAGACAGGTTTATCAAGGCGTTTCACAACGTCAAGCCGAGTATTATTCTCTATGGCTATGAGCACAGGGCTTAAAATAATCCAATAACGACGCGGTTTTGTTCAGATGTTTGTTAATACAATGCACTCAATGCACTTGTTAATACAATGTTTGTTAATAGAATGCTAAGATTATTTCGTGCTGTGCATGGTTGATTCCCCTTGTAATGAGAAAAACTTTAAATAAGCTTCCTTCTGTTTTAATACAATATATTTATTATTGTAAGAATACAATAAATATGGCACATGGCCAAAAAGGTGGCAGTAGAGGTTGGAACTCATTTAACATCCCATACCTAGCTAAACACTTTCACGAACCTATCACTTATTAACAATTTTCACATTCACCGCAAGAAACCATCCATTCCCTCAAATTCTCCAAACACCACAATACCACATATTCGCAGTTGAAAACCTAACAAACGGGAGACAAAACCCATCAGATAAAAAATTCATTTATATGCAATATAATTAAACATACAAGAACAAAGCATAATTCCTGCTTAGCTTTTATGGTAGTATCCGGGATTTTCCATTACAGTGGAGGTTGTGGTACTGGATGTAGAGATCATTTACTACGACGCCCTTTAATGCGTTCATTGTGGTGATACGGCGAAATGAGTGCAGGACGACTCATTACCGGTAACGGAATGCCGTCGACACAAAACCGCCGAGTAATATTCATGACGACTCACTTCCAGTCTACTCAGAGTGAGTAAAATATTAAATTTTTTCGTTAACTATGTTAATATATTTAGCTTTGAATTTTCTTTTCCTGTTTGTTTTTTTTATATTAAGTTTATAAATATATTAATGTTTAAATTAAAAATGATTTTCTTTTTGTAAGATATTGAATAGCATTATAGTTCGTCAGTTTCTCACCCCCCCACATCCTCGTTAGGCCGCATGGTATCGCAAACTAAAAAAATGCATTGCTGCAAATATCCAAATAAAAACGGAAATTTTCTTTGAAGAAGGACGAAATTTCAAAGAAAACAGCTTCTGTTTACTGGATATGAAATGCTAAGTTTTAGTAAGATTTGTGGTTCTGTTTTGTTAGAATCGCAGGTAAGGGAGAGGGCAAAAACTCTTCGTTTCACTCTTTTTCATGCTTTGTTTTCAATATTTGTATTCTGAATTTTTTTTCAGAATAATTTAATTTTGATTTTTCTTTTCCTCGTTGCTTTTTATATTAAGTTTATAAATATATTAATGTTTAATTTAAAATGATTTTAGTATTGTAAGATACTGAATAGCAGTATAGTTCCTCTGTTTCTACCACCAGCCCATCCTCGTTAGGACGCATGGTATCGCAAAAAAAATGCATTACTGTAAATATCCAAATAAAAACGGAAGTTGTCTTTGAAGAAGGACGAAATTTCAAAGGAAATAGCTTCTGTTTACTGGATATAAAATGCTCTGTCTTTTGCTAGTTACTCCTAACTAGGGGAAATTTACTTTTTTTTTTACAAGACTACTTCTCTGAACTTATACTTAATATTTTAATATTTGTTCTTTCTTTTAAAATTTATTGTGTATAGATAGATAGATAGATAGATAGATAGATAGATAGATAGATAGATAGATAGATAGATAGATACGCGATGTTAGCAAACCGGTAGGATAAAGAAAAAAACCTACAAATGGCGGAGGAACTCTTAATGAGTCAACGGCCAGCTAACTAGAGTTGGTGTCTCAATAAACCACCGTGGCGAAAGCTACAGGATGCCACTCCACTATCTCTATCCTGCGTAAAATCATGACTATACAACAAATACATATTAAACCTAACGGCGTGAAGGTGGTTGCTCCCAAAGGGAGCAATTCCTCGCCCAGTAAGGACCGACAGGGGCAACAGGTGTCACCTGACCGTCATCCGGCGACTGTTAGCAACAACGTCGTAAAGGGGACAGTTTTTCCCAAAATATCTCCCTCGCCCGGGAAGGAACGACATGAGCAACAGGTGTCTCTGGACCGTTACCGTGCGACTGTGCGCAACAAAGAAAGGATTACCTTAGGGACATGGAACGTCAGGACGTTAAACAGTTGCGGACAACTAGAGAATGTCAAGCAGGAAATGAACAGACTAAAAATCAATATTCTGGTAATATTCAAAACCAAATGGCCAAATAATGGAGACTTCAACAGCGACAACCATAGGATAATATAAACCGGAGGTAAAAATAATGAAAAAGGAGTCGGCTTAATCCTGGACAAAGAAATGAAAAATGTGTTTTGGGATACTGCCAGTTCTCCGAAAAAGTTCTCTTGGTCAAACTGAAAGGGAGACCGTTCAACATAGCAATTGTAGTCATATATGCACCAACAACACAAAGCACCGAGGAAGAAATAGAAACTTTTTACTCCACTCTAGTAAAGGCCAAGGCTCAATGTAAAAGCCAAGAAATCAGCATCATCATGGGAGATTTGAATTCCAAAGTAGGCAAGGAGATAGAAAGTATGACAACTGGAAACTTTGGATTAGGAATCCTCAACGACCGAGGAGAAAAATGGGTGCAATGGTGCATGGCAAATGACCAGTTAATAACTAACACCTGGTTTCAAGAACACCCACGACGTTTATGGACATGGAGAAACCCAGGAGGTAACACAAAAAACCAGATAGACTACATAACCATTGCTGACTGTGGAAGTGACCACGTCCCAGTCATCTGCAAATTAAACGTGAAACTCCGGACATTGAAGAAGCTTAATACAGCAACAAAACTGATATACAGCGCACTCGTGAATGACCTCAAACTACAGAAAGAATACACTAACAGCGTGAAAATGAAATACGAAGAACAATTTAGAAAAGGAAGCAATAGTGACATCAGCAAAGAACATTGCCCCAAAGGAAAATAGGCACAGAAAGAAAAACGAGTGGATGACGGAAGAGATTTTGGACATGATGCAAAAGAGGCAGAAAATTATATCAACACATGGAACGGAATACAAGGAACTACACAAGGAAATAAGAAGAAAATGTAGACAGGCTAAAGAGGAATAGCTCAATGACAAATGTGCAGAAGTAGAGAGATTGAGCAGGAATAATAAAGCAGACATGCATAAGGATATAAAAGAACTGACAGGAAAAAAAACCTGCTCTTCAACAGGTTGTCTAAAATCTAAGGATGGAACAATCATTTTGGAGAAAAAGGAAATACTCCAAAGATGGGAAGAATATATAAATGTTCTTTTCCACGAACAAGAGAGAGCAAACAATATTCTGCAAAGATGAGGATGGACCGAAAATATTAAAGTCTGAAGTAGAATCTGCAGTAGCCAAACTGAATAGGAACAAAGCAGCGGGACCAGACGGCATAGTCATAGAGCTGCTGATAGCCCTGGAAGAATTACTGAAATAATAAATGAAATTTATAATAGTAGGGTGCTACCAGATGATCTCAGCAAGTCTGTCTTCATTGCACTACCTAAGAAGCCAGGAGTAAACGAGTGCGAACTCCACAGAACCATCAGTTTGATGAGCCATATAACAAACTGACCGTCCGAATTCTGATGAATAGAGCTAGAAGCAGAATCAGACTGGAGATAGGACAAGAACAGTGTAGTTTCGTTAAAGACACGGGAACAAGAAATGCCATATTTATGATTAGGATGCTCTCCGAAAGGGCAATACAAATGAAAAAGGACGTATACCTGTGCTTCATAGATTATGCGAAGGCGTTTGACAAAATACGCCACAAAGAACTGATGGAGACGCTCGGCAGCCTGGACATATTTGGAAAAAACTTGAGTGTAATAAAGAATCTTTACTGGCAGCAAACCGCTTGCATACGGACAGGTAATGAATTGAGTAGAAAGACAAAGATAGAAAGGGGCGTAAGACAAAGATGTGTTTTTTCACCGGATCCGTTCTACTTGTACAGCGATAATATTTTGAGGTTCCTAGATGTGATGCCTGAATTCGTAATCGGAGGCCACAATTTAAACAACCTAAGGTACGCAGATGTTACAGTGCTGATAGCAAACACAGAAAGAAAACTACAAGACCTCTTACAGAAGGTAGCAGAAGAAAGTAACAAGAAAGGACTAGAAATAAACTGCACGAAAACTGAATGCATGGTCATCAGTAAAAAGGGCAGCCCAAAATGCCAAATACAGGTCAGGTATACCAGAATCAAGCAGGTGCAAAAAATTAAATACCTGGGAAGCTTTATAACAGAAGACGGAAAGTGCAACACAGAGATCCGAAGGCAAATCGGCATGGGGAAGGGAGCATTCCAGAAGTTAAGTAAAGTATTAAGAAACAGGACAATTTCGCTAGAAAGTAAGAAGAGAGTACTGGATTGCTACGTGATGTCCGTCCTTCAATATGGTAGTGAATGCTGGACAATACCATCAAAGATGAAGGAAAAACCTGAAGGAACTGAAAAGTGGTTCTACAGAAGAATGCTGCGAATCTCATGGATCGAGCATGAGCAATGATGAGGTCTTGGAAATGATGGAAACAAAAAGAAAATTAATACTGAGCATCAGGAAGAGACAGATATAGTGCCTGGGACATGCAATGAGGAAGGAGAGCTTGGATAACCTGATACTAACAGGCCAGATAGAGGGAAAAAGAGACAGGGGAAAGTAACGGATAATATAATTGAAGGACACGCAATGAGGAAGGAGAGCCTGGAGAAACTGATACTAACAGGCCAGATAAAGTGGAAAAAGAGACAGGGGAAAGCAACGGATAACATATATGAAGAACCTAATCAGGTGGGTAACAAAACGAGGATTGCACGGTGTATCAGGAGAAGGCGTGCTCAGAACCACCAGGGATAGGGAAACGTGGAAAGCCATGATCGCCTAAGTCCTGAAGAGACAGGGCACATAGAAGAAGAAGAATCCTTCAGATTTAATTAAAAAATTATTGAAATTTGTAAGAAATTACATTCAAACATTCATTTAGAGATCGTTATATAAAGAAGGAATAATCTGCAAAATACTTTAATCTGCCTTCCTATACTTCTTGTATAAATTCCAGAAGTATATGAAGGCAGATCAAAAGTTGACGGAATGATTTCCAATTAATTGTTCTAGGTTTCTATGCACGATATAGTTCAGGATTTAATCTCCATATCTCGTGGTGTTCCATTTGATCTTTAAAATCAAAAACCAGTCAGCTAAATACGATGTTGTAACAAATAAACCATCAAGAGAAACAGTCAAACGTTTACAATCTTTACGACTGAAAGCCAATCTAAGAGATGAACATATTATGAGAGCCAACATCGATCTGAAGCTATGAAATCGACGCCAGCGTTTTGTCCTTGAGTTGAGTAGACTGGTATTGAGTTTGTAGTAGGATAAGAAATTAAGAATTAAAATCAACCTTCTTCACTTTTACAAAAATGCACAATGAAAAATAGAAAAAGGATTGACCATTTGCTTAAAGAAGAAATCAAAACCAGATTTCGCAAGTAGGTGTTAAACTTATTTTCTGACCAATGGAAGCAACCTGAAAGACTAAAGGGTCTTATCGATTAAGTGTGAAAGATTGAGATCATAATAAAAGAACTTAATCAGTGTCAGTCAGTCAGGGATGGAAGCAGCAAAGACGACAAACTAAAATGTAACGAGAGAAGTTTCAATCTGACCCGGAAATTCGTCCTCTTTCTCTTTCTGATTTCCTTTACTTTTTTTCATCTAAAGATATTCCTACTGAATACATACATACGTACGCATACACTCTTTAAATAATTACTATTACTGTAAATCTTGATACCCTCAACTTTCTCATTGAACACGAACTCTGCCCTTAACTTCTTAATAATGTTTCTAATAGCACATTTACTCCTACAACTTCTGTTATTCTATCATTTTAATAAATTTTTACTTTAACATGAAAAATGTATATTTTATTCTTACATTATTCCAAACATTCCAAAATGCCGACAAACCATCTTCTGATGAAAACCTTCTGATAATTCTACTGATGATAATTCTGGATAAAACATGTAAGCTGTAGGGAGTTCGGTTAAGTATGACTCAAGGCCGATTCAAAGAAAAATTATCCAGCTCCCTACGGCTTCAAGTTGTCGTCTAGCCGAGTTTTCATAGTATTGAGTTGATGGTGATGAGATGCTATCTCCCGAGGCAAAATATACTAGGCACACCTTTGTTAGATACATAGTTGTAATTTTATTGAAAACTGCATGGGTTTTTTTTTTCGAGAATATTCTGTTAATTTGAATCTATCCATATTACTTCATTAGTAGAAATAATGTTTTTACGCTTTTTCCCGTCGTGAATGACTGAAAGTTACATTGATTTTTAAGTATTTATTTTTCATAGCGATTGGTCAACATCAGATGAAGATTAAAATTAGTGTATCGTTCTTTCAACACGCCTCTCCAAGGTGAAATCTATTAGAATAGCCAGATACGAAAATGATTCTGTACTTCTGAAAATATTTTGTCAGTCTAAACAATTATTTTTTTTTAATTAAGCTAGTCGGAAATAAATAAATATATAAGGTCATTTATTTTCTTTAAATTTTTCAACTTTGCATCTTTATTTATCTACCTTTTCTCCAGTAATTGACTGAGCGTATAATTGTGCTTTTTTTTCTCCATTTTCCCGCATTTTCCCATATTCCTTTTTCGAACAGTAAAATAACCATTTTGTCTATATTAGTTTGTTGGTGAGGACGATTCATAATGATTTAAACCATCATCACCATCAGCAATCGCCTGACCGACTTTGGTCGTAGGGTCATTGTGCAACTCAGAACCTGATTATTTTCTTCAACATGTCTTGATTGTGTGCCAGTATCTGGATTGAAATTGGTAGTGCGTATTCATTTTCAACAGGTCTTAAGAAAATAAAACCATCCATCTCCAGATCAAATCATGAACGAGAAAATGGTAAATTTTAATGTATGAATTTGTTAATTTTTATACCCTCCACAAACATAGAATCGTATAAAAAAATGTCCAAGTTAGATTTTCACAGAGAGGCGGTAGCTTTTGGTTGATTGTAGCATAAACGATTACAGAATAAATACTATGTTATGGTGAAATAAATTAAAAAGAATAAGTATTCCATAAAACTTTCACCAGTATCGCTTTGTCAATAACAATTATATTGTGATAACCTTGACTTGTATAATAAAATGAAGCAAAGTGTATTGTTAAGTAATTATATATGATAGTTAAATATTTGTTGGGTGAATACTATTTGCATAGAAGGTTCTATACAAGAACACTTTACTGGGAATTAATTCAACATCGATTACCTCTATGGCTATTATGCTAAACGCCACATTACTGCGTGTGTTCTTTCTATTAGTAATATCATTGAATCGAATTCCTCTGAAAGGTCGGCACATAATTTGTTACAATATCGTTTGGCAAGATGCCCTAAATGGCGTCAAAATGTCTCTGACTTTTTTGTGGGGAGAAAGAAATGGCATTAAATTTTCACTGCAAAATCCGTCATGGAAGAGAGGTTATCATGTAAAGTATACTGATTCAAATGTCACAAACATATATATATATATATATATATATATATATATATATATATATATATATATATAATGATGCCATAAAAAATTCCCTTTTTGTTTTTCAAATTTATTCTTCAGAAAATAAAGTACAATTATAGTGTTCAATTATGTATTCAGCATTATTTTTAGGGATCTGTTGCCACACTTCAAATAGCACGTCGATAATTGTTAAGTTGAATATAAATTACGATGTGAAAAGGTTTGAGCAAACCCTTGAATCTGGATTTTATTAGAGAATGCTTTCCGTGATCGAAAATCGTAATAACAAGTTGGTGCAAGACCAGATGAATATGGTAATTGGGACAGAACATAACAATTGAGTTCCAAAACTTGTTCTTATGTTATTCTTTCTTTATGTGGCCTTATTTATAATTCATGGAGAATTATATCGACAAGAGCAAACCTGTTTTCAACCAACCGTGTCAGGACACGTTTCAGCTGACGTATAAACGCACCTGCGAGCCTTTGCATTTTAAGAAGACTAAATGAAATACATACAGACTGTGATCTTTTTCTTAGATCTCTTTTTTAGGGGTAGCTTGCAGAATGTCTTTCTTCTGAGTCAACTATATTTTACGACGATTATTGTTATCTGTAATCCATATTTCATCACTTGTTTATGAAACTGTTAGTAAGGATGAAACATGCATTATTTTCACTGGTTCCACCCACAAAAATATACTGGTGACATAATCTAATATATATATATATATATATATATATATATATATATGTATGTGTGTGTGTGTGTGTGTGTGTGTGTGTGTGAAATGTGTATGTGTATAATATATATATGTTAAATTTGTATCTATATAATATATATATGTGAAATGTGCATGTATATAATATATATATATGTATATATATATATGAAATGTGTATGTATATAATATATATGTGTGTGTGAAATATGTACGTATATAATATATATATATATATATGTGTGTGTGTGTGTGTGCGTTGTGTGTGTGTTTGTCTGAATATATATTGTGGAAGTGGAAATAAAATTGGGAGGAAAATTTGTCGTTGTGACGTCTCTCATACAAGCGCAATCATATTTACAAACTTGTAACCCATTGACGTAGGCAGACAGACAGACACATACACAGACACACATGCGTGTCACGACGACAAATTTTCCTCACAAATTTCATCCAACTTCCACAAAAATATGCCAATATACGCAGCCCTACATATATACATTATTTTTTAAAAAAATTAATCAGTTTCTCTAACAATCGCAAAGGCTGAAACCCAGGGTCATAACCTCGCACCTATTTAACTGAATATATATATATATATATATATATATATATATATATATATATATAATAAGTGTGCAGGGCCATGAACGTTTTGTTTAAAGTGTATATTTATTGTTGTTGTTATTATACATGTTATGATTCATTAAGTGTCAAAAATGGTAATTGTTTCGCTACACGTGTTTCGAGTCTAAAGTTGACTCTCTTCAGGCTAATAAACTTGTCGCTTTAGGTATCGAGATCCGTCTGTGTTTCTGATGGCCAAGGTATAGTGTATAAATAGATAAGTAAATCTAGTGGTGAACACCCGGTTGAAATGTTTGTGGGATTGGCGGTTTTTCACATTAGCATGTTAATTTTTTTCTATCCAAGGTATCGTGTATAAATAGATATATAAAACAAGTGCTGACCACCAGGTTAAACAGAGTATGGGGTTTGAGTTTATTAAGTGGTTGTTTTTTCGAGAAACTTTTCACTGACTTGCGAAAATTGGTTTGTAATTGTTTTCTATCTGTTACTTGGTTATTTTTATTGCTTTGGCGATATTATTTGAATTTGGTGTATGTTTATGTAAGTTTGTGTGTGAGTGTTATATATATATATATATATATATATATATATATATATGTGTGTGTGTGTGTGTGTGTGTGTGTGTGTGTGTGTGTGTGTGTCTGTGTGTGTAGGTGCGCATGGTGATTTTCTAAACCTAGCCGAAAGTAATGGACACCCAGTAAGGTTCGAACTCACTACTCAATTGTAATGATTTTCGCGAGACAAGCTTGCTAAGCATTACACCATCTCAAGATTCCTAGTATGTGTTTGCGTATAATGACAAGTCAAAAATTATCTTCTATTTTTCTACCCAACATATCACAGTTTCTCACACTGAGTCTTGTTCATGCGTTCTTATAGTTGGTACTATTGTAGTCACGTGATGGAAATTTCATCTTGATCAGCCAATTTTCCCTTTCTGTTGTTACAGCGTAAACATGGCCACAATACTATCAGTGTGTACTAACGAGAAACAAAGGGCTGTAATCTGATTTCTCTGGTAGGAAGATTTGTCAAGAGCTGAAATTAATCGGAGGCTTTAAAGAAAATTCAGCGACAGTCTGCTACCACGTAGAAATACACATGGGTGAATCGAGAAGTTTGAAGTTACCGAACAAGTGAAGAGGAAGATGCAGGAAGCCTCTTACCCGCCAATACTGAGAAGCGGATTCAGCAAGGGTTAGCAGGTTCTGATCATCGCTCTTTGAAGGCTGGTTCTGGGCATGACGGTAAACTGCATCCGGCAGCAATGCCTCTGATTAGTAGGTTGTGAGAAGCATGGAATCACCTCTTACTTGTGATTGTTCCCAGTTCCATCCTGATCTGCTAAGGTCCCAACTACGAGCAAATAGCTAACCCTCAAACTGGGGTCAAAACACTATGAAAGTATGAAAATAGACCATTATAGAAATTTTTACATAAAAATAGACTTTTATTTACAAATAGACATTTTTGAAGGAAAAAATATTACCAACAATACATTTTTGAAGAAAAATTATTCTCAGCAACCTATTTGTGAATACAAGACTAGAAGATATTTTCAGTTTTCAAAAATCTGATTGAATCAACCTTCTCACTATAACTGAAAATTAAAAATATACCGTAAAATACCACCTTTTTGGCATTAAATAACCCACAGAGGTGTTGATATGCCGTTGAACAAAACTCAAACTCTTTGAAGGTAAGAGGAACAAAGTAAAGGATCGCAAAATTTGCTTGTGTAAATGGCTTTCGGAACAATAATTAGAGATTGCAAAATGCGAACTTTACTCAAGGATACAAAAGACAAACTCATAGAAAAAATTAAGAAGTATAATTTGTTTTCACAGCGATATAGATAAAGTAATTACGCCGTTAAAAATTACACTAGACATACAATCTGGGATGTTCAATGAGGATCGACCGTAGGGCAATTATAATAGTATGTGAGTTTACTAATAACTTTGCCAGAAAAATATATATCCATGAAACCTTCCTGTATTTAAATTTTGAGACTAATGTAACTCATTATCTATCCTCTATATCCTCATAATTTTCGCTTTCTACCACCCCATGTTTGATATTCATACATATTCATCAGAACCGTTTTAAGAATAAAAATTGAGTGGCTCTTGAGGGTTGAGTAAAATTTAGTATTAAACATTTTCAATACGAAGTTACAAATCATTAAAGAATAAGAAAAGACCTAACATTTTATTTCTGTTTTTTTTTTCGTATTCTACGGTTTATCGACCGTTTGCAAGTAAAATGCCAGAAAATATTTTTCTACTGTTTATTTATTTTTTAGGGTAATAATGGTTTAGTGGTGCCTATCTTAAAAATTAACGAATAGTTAGAGAAAGAAGTGGGTCAATATGTTTTCCAAGTCTATCTTCTCATAAACAATGACAGTTAAATACTAAATGATTTTCTAAGCGTCGCTTAGATGTGGCAAGGGACAAAAGTATGGGGTACCCAGAGAGGATCGAACTCACTACTACAATTGTTATAGGTTTAGGAAGACCAGCTTGCTAACCATTACACCACTACCAAGTTCCCATTTTCTAAGCCTAACTTAGATGTGGCACAAAGCCAAAAGAACAGGACACGCAGTGTGGATCGAACTCACAAATCGATTGTAATGATTCAAGCGAAACAAGCTCGCTAAACATTACACCACTTTGAGGTTCCCTAGTTTAATACAAAATGTAATACATAGCTTTTAGTATTAAACATTTCCAATACGATATATGTCCCTAACAGCAAGTTTAAATGTTTACAAAATGCAAATATATCAGACTGAACCTTTTTTTTTTCATTTTCAGATTTAAATAATGGTGAAATAGATAGCCAATGTGAAGTAAAGCGTCTATAAGTTTGGAGCAGCTACTAAGAACTGAACTCTAGAAAGGCCGGGCGATATCATTAGACAGCACAACGACCAAGCAGTCAGTAATATCAAATTTCTTTATACCAAGCAGGATAATTCGACTGACACGATTCTGTGCTCAATCACTTTCACTTTATTAAATATTGGATAAGGTACATTGCTTCCCTTGCGCTGTTTATTGTTAGTATTTCCTCACGGGTTTTTCTTTCTCTTTTTTATTTTTTTTGTTATTATTATTTTTTTTTTATCAGCAATGGACTTCAATCAGATTGACTCAAATAATATCAAATGTCCGAATCGATACATAATAACATTGAATGCTTATCGATTATGTGTCATTTCTTATTGAACTTTTTATCGTAATACAATGATTAGCTTGCTGACACGAACACCATGTATAGTAAGCGGTCTTCAAAGGTGGACACACTTGGCTTTGTTAGAGAAATGGATAGAGCTAACTTTAATGTTGGAAATAAAGAATGCCACTGAGAAGCATACACACATATTATGGTTCAAACTAACTTGCTACGCTAGTGCGGGTACTCTTGAAATGAATATGCATGTACTATATGCATCCTACAGAATACTTTTGCCTTCTTTCAATATGGCAGACGCTAACATCCGGAAGAGAAGCTCATTGCTCTGTGTTTGCCACAAGTTTTTCACCGACTTAATTATATTTAATCTATTTCTGAACTTGGGAGGTTGATTCATTATGTCAAGCGAGGGAATTTTTCCCGACAGAATTTTAGACAGATGCGCGCAAGTGAATCCATAGAATTCGAACTCGACACCGAATTCCAGTTGAATTCCCTGCATTCCCTTACGCGCAAATACTACGTTTCTTTCTTCCAGTTATGGGTTAAATACCAGGAGAGATTGGGTTCTATAGCTTTGGTTGGCAGCCAGTCTACCGCAATGACAAACTACTGCGGGATAATCTTCTCCCCAGTCAGTCATGTCTCTTTCGAGACATGATCGCCCAAAGCGTGTATCACGCATGGCACATAACTGACTGAATGAATATAATAGTTGGAATCATGATTAAGGTTTTTATTGCTCATAAAGTGGAGGATCGATTTTCGATTGTTATGCAGTAATAAACTGATCCCCATTAATTACTCCGTAATAATATAATACATCGCTTCTCCCTTTAGCTATGAGTCAAATAGCAGGACAGATTGGTGTCTATAGCTTTGGTTGGCAACCAGTCTACCTCTACTGCGGGATAATCTTCTGCCCACTCAGTCATGTCTCTTTCGAGACATGATCGCCCAACGCGTGTGTCACGTATGGCACTTAACTGACTGAATTTATCAAATGCTTATTGTCCATCACGTCAAACGAGCTAACCGTGCATTTGGGCATGACTGTAGGTAGACAATTTGTATGTTTCCATGTCATGGATTGATGGGAAAGCTTCTTGTAAAATTTTAATAAATATCTTCTGTCATTATAAATACATAGCATCATTATCTAAACTTATTCATAAATGGAACTTTGTTTCTGTGTGTGTGTGTGTGTGTGTGTGTGTGTGTGTGTGTGTGTGTGTGTGTGTGTGTGTGTCCGTCCGTTACCTATAAACTCCGAAACGGCTGAATCGATGTTCTTGAAAATTTACACAGTTGTACTATACGCGTCTGCGAGTGTTCTTAGCTAGGAATTCTTATAAATATGGAAAACCGATAATCGAAAAAATCGGGTTATAGAAGGAGTGGTCCGATTTTAATCAAATTTGATACACTCATAGACAAAGACATAAGAAACGATATTCAGAAGTTTCAATGTTGCAGTTCTTACAATAGTGCAGAAAATCGATAATATATATATATATATATATATATATATATATATATATATATATATAAAGGCAAGATGTTTGTGTGTGTGTCTGTTTTGTCTGCCTGTCTGTGTTTTTTCAGCCATTTTGTTTTAGTTTTTGCTTCGGGTATTTTTGCTCTAAGTAGGTATAATTTTAGTTCTTAATCTCAGCCTTGATACCATTTACTCAGAGAATTTATTTTGCCTTCAAAATTCAGTTTACGACGAAAAAAATCTTATTTGATATCGATAGCAGGAAATCAAAATTTGACTAACATCCACTTATTTTTCTTTCAGTCTACGGTCTCTCTTTAACTGGAAACAACTATTGCTTTTTAGTCTTTCGTGCCAACGTCCAAAGAGTCTGAGCTCCAGAACCATGGATTAGTTTTAAAGCTTTCATTACACCCGAGCAACGCCGGGCTATACTGCTAGTTCGGTCATTATATTCTATATGGATTTCTTTGTAACTATGACATTTTATAAGCTATATTGTATATTCGATTTTAGAAATGATTCTGGTTTTGATTTAATTAATTCGTTGCTGTCTTCAAAAGATGGTTACCACTGAGCAAGCTCAAAATGAACAAGAGTAATGATATTACATCAACTACTAAATCTACTAACGGGTTAAAAGGATGCATTATGCCGCGATAGAGATGTCTTTTTCTTGTATATTTAGTATATTTATAAATCTTCCATTCGACCGCTCATCGAAAATTGGTAGTAGGATGCTTCTGTTTGCTGTTTATAGCTTCTTTATAAAATTCAAGGAATAATCTATAAAGTTATTAGTCCTAACCTGACATATCGGCTTCAGTCACCTTCCCACCGTCGTAACTATAAGATACAAATCCTATATCATCTAAAACACACAAAGTAAAATTACACATCCGAACAAGTGGATTCAAACGACTAAAAACATTTTAGAAAAACCCAGACTTAGAAAAATTTTAAATTCAGTGTAAAAAATCGAAATAATGGATCCTGATTGAATTAGAAATAGAACATTCTCAATATGACGTTTATCACACCTAGAATGAAATTGCTGTCTAGAGCCGGCAACATTAAAAGTTTCACTCTTTAAACAACTGTGACCGGTCAAATTCAGTCAATCATGGGAGTGGTTAGCTGACAGACTTTGTGGTTAATGTAGCAAAAGATTTAAAGAAACCGACACGGACGAAGGAGCTCGTCACATATCCATTCTACCTCTTTGTCCAATTTTCTTTTCTTCTATTTCACTACACGCCGCCAAAGAGAACAACAACAGGACACTCTAAGTACTATTTCTTTATTTCTTCTTTCTTGCCCTCTCACCAAAAAGAGGAAGGAAAATATGACTTTACATTCTTCTACCTTAAAAATATGAACTCTAAACTTCTGTGGACATTTTAAATACATTGTTGGCAACACCTTTTCTTGAATTTCGCTATTTTTGGCCTCCATATATTTTCCTGAAGCTATTTGGTCGTTAGTGGCTACTTTCTCAGTAGTCCCAGTTGATTAATTATTTTTATCAGGCGGGTGGGGAGACATTTTATTTCTAATCGAACATATCCTTTTAAAATTTTGCTTGCATTAATTTTTTTCTTTCTTAAACAAAACAATATTTTTTTAAAATATATACACGAAAAATTGTAAAATGATACAGAACAATGAGAAACGAATTCATGAAAACAATAAAATGAACAGATCGACTGAAGCTGGTTTTTAAAAAAAGTGGTGTAGATGCCAAGTTTCTTCTTCTTTTATGTGCCCTGTCTTTTCAGGACGTAGGCGATCATGGCGTTCCACTTCTCTCTATCCCTGATGGCTCTTAGCACGCCTTCTCCTGTTACATCATGCCATCATCCAACTGATTAGGTCCTTCAAATATTTGATCCGCTACATTCCGCGTCTCTATTTCCCTCTATCTAACCTGTTACTATAAGCTTCTCCAAGCCTTCCTTCCTCATTGCATGTCCCAGGAACTTCAGCTGTTTCTTTCTGATGGTCAGTATTAATTTCGTTTTCGTTTCCATCATTTTCAAAACCTCATCATTGCTCGCATTCTCGATCCATGATATTCGCAGCATCCTTCTGTAGAACCACATTTCAGTTGCTTCAAGTTTTTCCTTCGTCTTTGATGTTATTTTCCAACATTCATTGCCATATTGAAAAACTGACATCACATAAGCTTACCCAAATTAAAACTTAGGCCTTTTTGGTAAGAAAAGAAAACGACAAGCTGAAAAATAAAACGTGGAAAATAAAGATAAATTTATTGAAACAACGCAGCTAACTGACAAATTTTCTTTTTTTGAAAAATCAAAATCATCACTATAAATAAATGTTCAAATAGATACAAAAGAAAAATTTTAAACGTGACGTAAAAATACAGGACAAAAAAGAAGGGAAGAAAGAAGTGTTTTATGTGAGAGAAAAAAAAAGAGGAAATCTACTGAAAGATCATTATTAACTTTAAAGGTTTCCGTACTTTTTCTGTTATTTTTAAATAAGACCAACAGAATAATCAAATTATGAAATAAATACGACAAAATAAAAATAAAAAGGAGATGTATGTAAAAAAAAACAATTTTTACAAATAAAAAAATAGCATACGTAACATGAAAAGGAAATAAAAACAAGCAGATTAAAAAATAAAGGGAAAGAAAAAGTTACACAAAAATTAAACTTTTTATGCGGCTGGACCAAGTTGAGTAAAAATGAACGCTAGGGCACAAAGAAAAGTAATAAGTAGAAAATGAAACGAAAAGGTTTGAGCAAAAAGATAAGATATACGAAAAATAATTAAGTTTACGGTTGGAGGCCGAAAAATAAAAGAAACTGAAAATTAAAATGCAGCATACACAAAAGTTAAATCAATAGACAAGTAAGTGAAATCATCAAAACATGACTGGAAGGGAAGAAAAAGAAAATTCAGTATACTTCCGCAAAAACAAAGATAGGGAAATGTAAAAAAATAAAATGAAACTTAACGTAAAACCTAATAGTTCTTCGAACACAAAAATATGAGTTCAAATCAGTTGGCGAGAAAGATATGTCGTAAGCGTTGCAAACAATAATTGGTTTGAGTAAGCGTTAATGAAATCGAACTTCCAACTTTCTCGGAAATCTGATTTACCCAGTTTCACACTGAGAGGCGATGTGATAGCAGGTTAGCTTTAACGTTTGGCGCTCGAGCGCGTCTAAATGATCCAAGGTTCAAAATATACCCAGAGCCATCAAAACCGCAGGCACGGAAATATTGCATTGCCTATATTTATCAGCCGAGCCTTCGCCCGTAGAAATAGACTCGACTGAATCGTACTAATTCTGGAAAGAGTTTGACAATTGTGAGCTCTCTCGAAACTGACCTTGAACGCTATTTGAATTCATCTTTTAAGGCGTCTTGCAAAGTTCATTTGTGTTACCGTCAATGTCTTATTTACTTCACAACAACCCAACTTTTTATTTTTTGTTTTTAATATTTTATTTCTCACTGTCACATGTCAACACTTCTAAAGTCTCCATCTTGTTTTTGTTTTTTGTTTTTTTAACATGAGACCCGTATATTTTGTTTACTAATAAGGATTAGATCTCCGGTTCCTTCTAATGTCTACTTTAACGCTATACATCTACCGCCTCTTTCCCTGTCTTTCGAACAGAATTAGAGCTTTATTCCTTGTTTCCTGTTTAAGATTAGGTTTCCGGTTTCTTTTATATTCGATTTCAAATCTGTACTTCTAATGTCTCTTCCCTGTCTTTCGAACAGATGTAGTGCTTTATCTCTTGTTTTCTGTTTAAGATTCGGTTTCCGTTTGCTTTTATATTCTACTTCAACTCTATACTTAAATTGTCTTCTCCTCGGTTTTATTATTGATCTCTCCAGCTTCTGCTGAGTTCACTATTTACTGTCGTTTGTAATTCTTTCAATTTTGGTCAACCAACAGCTTTCCTTACTGACTTTTTTCTTTGATACTGATAATTCAACGAATTCTTAGTGTGCTTGTACATGAACAATATCATAAAGACCTTGCACAGGTTCTTCATTTCTTGCAAACCTATCTTCAGCAATTCTCTTCTTTAACCGATTCAAATGCTTTTTGTGTTCACATTTTTTCTTTCGCCATGTAAATCATTTTTCCAATTCGTAACCTTATCACGTTTTCTATATGTGCTGAAAACATTTTTTCTCATATTTTGAAACATTTCAGGGTTTTATTTTTATCAGTTCTGATTTTTTTAGCTGAAAATAACTTGTCAAACACCGATTAAATTTATCTTGTCAACAATTATTCTGAAGGTGACATGCCTACCGATGTTTTTGCTACAGCATTATCAGATGCATATCCTCAATATTTTTTGTAGTGCTTCTTCACTAACTTTTAGATTACTTGCGTTTATCGAAGCTCTCTGAAAAACAGCAACAAACCTTTTGTCTGTTTGATATTAGTTGATAATAATGGCGGAGTAATATTTTCAATCGAGAGGCTTTTATAAAACAAGATATATACAGGTGGTATTCCATTCTAAAATGGCAATTTAATAAGATCTTACCCCAGCGCTGTAATCTCTTCGCTGTATGAGCAGGGATTCATTTATCTAACAAAAAATGAGAATAAATGCCTGTGGTTTGTGTATAAACGAGAGCTACTTCTGTATATAAATTTTCAATGCGAATTTTATTGCTTTACACCTCTGGCTGACTTGTACGAACGGCACCACCACCCTGTTCTTACAATGGCAACTTCTACTTCGGAAACTTCAAGAAGGGCTTTGTTCTGAAAGTTCTCTAAGGATTCAGTTGTTGAATATACTCAACAACTCGTCATTGTCTTTTACTCGATCCCAAAGCGAGTGTTTCTAATATGGGAAATCGATTTACTAGAAAGTTGTATGAGAAACTGAGCAAACCCTAAAAATCTTTACATATTGAATTTTTCTTTCAAATTTTCTTTGCTAATCTGAAAGTTTAGGGTCTAATCAATACAAATGCACTGAAAAAAGTAAAAAAAAAAATGAAAAGCAAAATAATTGCACAGTGGTTCCGATATTACAGGTCCGCCACACCTCTTTTTTGAAACACGAAGTTTGTACGACGGATTTCATATTACCGTCGTCATCTTTAGAATATTGACTATCATCGGAAGCCAGTACGAGTTTTGCTTTTGTATTGTAACATGCTAATCATATGTCGGACACTACAATTTTCTTGATTATATTCTAACGAATTTTGACATCATTCAAGTTGCACTTAATCAAATTGTTCAGTAGAGTTCGCAAAATTCGAGGCATATTCTTATTTGTTCTTGTCCTCGTTAGATATGATTGACGGTCATTTTTGTCAATAGTTTGCCCCTAGGTATTTGATGTTAGGCAAAAACAATTCATATTTTTCCTCACTGAATTAGAACCCGTACTCTTGCATTTTTCAAAAATTATTTTGAAATGCTCGATATATTGTTCGTTTGATATAGCCAATATATCACCTAGATAAGCAGCTACAAAATAACAATCAGTTAGTATAATGTTTTTAGCTTGTTGAAATATGGCTGAGGCCACTTTTATCACCAAATTAAATCGGTTGAATTTCTTGAGCGTATTTATCTTTATTAAAACTGAATAAACCTCTTGAACATGTATCCACAAATATGCCGCTACAAACAAAAAAAAATTAATCTTCGAAAAAATTCTACCGTTTAATTTTGCAATGATTTCATCAGGATTTTGCAATGTGTAGTTATTTGATTCAAAGTATTTGTTTAACTCAGTCGAAAAATCAACGAAAACATGATATGTTTTCTTTACATACATTTTTCTTAATTTGAATAATCATTTTCTTTTCAATTAAAACCATTTTTCAAATCTGTCTAATTTTTCATTGACCTGACCCGATGCATTAGGTATCAGTTAAAATATTGGCATTGATCCTAATTTCACTTGAAATTTTGCTTTGACATTGGAATACCGACCCAACTCATCGGACAAGACATGTAGAAAACATTCTTTTATTCCTTCATTTAAATTTAAATTTTCATTTTCATTTTTATTCTTTCTTTTTTTTTAGTGTAGTATTTATTAAGTTCTACACACGTGATAAAAAATGAAACGGTGCAAATACTTTCCTTAATAACGAATAACTTCTCACGACACGACACGTTCGATTTTAGAAGTTCTTTTCAATATAGGTTTTTGTTTGCTTCGTGGATTGCATTATCACAACCAGTGTTTACATACAGATTATTAATTTTCACATACACAAATTTTCTTTGGTTTTCTGTAATTATTTTTTCCGTTTAAACGCTGTGTATGATTTTTTGTGGGAACTTTTCATTGCTTTAGTTTTACAGTATGGCATTTAATGTTTAACTTTTTCAAACATGTAGCACTTTGAATTCTTAAAAGCTGTCGTCTCCCGGATGTAACCTTTCATATATTAAACATGGATTAATTTTTTGTTTGTCCATTTTTTCCTTTGGGTCGTATATATGCACATTGGTTTTCTTCAATGTCTTCCTTTGCGCATCTCAGATTTATATTTATCAGACATATATTCTATATTTTTGTAGCGTTAATTCTGGTTTTGTTCCAGTTTCGTTAGGATGTATTTCTGCGTCTGTTTTGGACGTTAATCAAAATTAATCCTTTAGATATATCCGTATTTCCCCGTTTAATTTGAAAATTTCAGACTTCTTGTTAAAGATTCATTCGTCTGTGATGAAATCTTCGTTTTCTTTTTTCGTTATATTCATACACTTGCAACGAGTAGTGAATGACGAACATTTCTTGCTAAAATCTTTACTCAGAATATTTACCGTTTCATCAAAGCAACTTTTCACTGATTTTCTAATACAAAATTCGAGTACTTTTACTGGAGCTTTCTTTCTCAACAAAAGTTTTGATTTTTTCCACCACTAACAGATGCTTCATTCTCTTCTGTAAATTTTCTCGTATTTTGTAAATAAACTAAAAAGATAATTCCATCATATGAATTGTATGTTAATTCGTCTATGGCATTTGCCACCCCGTTGACTGAAATAAATTGTAGAAGTTTGTTTTCTTCTAAATTATTTCAATTAACCTTATTTTTTCTGGTGTTTCAACAAATGATGGTGTTTCTGAGGCTGCTGTTGATGTATTTTTACCACTTCAGCTAATAATTCGTGTATATCTAAGAATTTCTGTTTAGCATTTCTTTTACTTACAGCAATTAAAAAATATATTAATGTCATTGTTATGTTCACTGCAGCAATAAATATATTTTTCTACTGCATATAAGTTTTAATTTTTCGCCGCTACTGTTATTACCTACTAACGGTTAAAATATTATGCTTCAGTGATACCCTAATGAACACTTCATCACAACTTTCTGGGAACTCTTCGTATTTATCTAAGTTCTCCCCACTGAGGCGCAATGCAACACAAGCTAATTTATTTTACGTGAGTATCCCCAAACGCGGAAACTTGGCCAAAAATTCTTCATCACCCGCAGACGCGGTATAGGGCTTGTACCTTTGACTCAGCCGAGATTCTGCCCGCAGACATAGCCCCGACAGAGTCGATCTCTACTCAAAGACAGCGTGTCTGACAAGTACCACTTCTGGCATAACCCTGGGTATTTACCAGAAACCTTTCCGCTGACACAACATCAATAATTTAATGTGAATATTCTGAGCCCTCAAGCATTTTGACCACTTCCTTGTCAGCCTCTGAGAAAAAATTTAGATGTAATTTGTCAGTTGGACATGACATAATCTCTTAGAGAATATTATAGTTTAAGTATTTCTCGTCCGAAAAACTATACTGTCAAATTATAGGTGCCATTATTTGAAATGTGTCTAGTTTCTCTTAAATATTTTCTATAATTACTGCGATTTCTTGTCGTCTTTTAACGATAGCATTATCAAGCTTATCAGGTTATACGAATATCAATTAATCAAGCCTATATAACATATATAGACTTATATAATGTTATATAGGCTGGATTAAAACTTCGTTTAGACCGGAGGTTATTCGTGGTCGGGAGGTCTAAGACGTTGCAAGATCTAATGGTAGCTTCCCCTATGTAAATACGGGTCGCAGGTTTGAATCCTGCCGAATGGCACACATTTTCGTAATAACAATTTATCGTAAATAGTCAAGCAGTAGATATAAATATATAATAGTGTTTAATTAAAAACAGAATATCTAGTTAAATACGAGTATCGATAAAAAATAATGTTCAACGATTCACACACACACACACACACATATATATATATAACAAATTTGTAGAACAGGTAGTTTTTTTTTACATACTGTTCATGCATTCACTTTTATAAAGTGTGCTCGATACAACGTAGATATTATATTGTAATAGTTGTTACAATGGTTTATAAATTCATAGTACCATTACACAAAAGTTTTCGCGTTTCGAACCTGCTACGTGCGCTTCTCATCGGGTGATAAGTTGAAATGAGCTATTTCAAATTATCACCCAATGAGAAGCGCACGTAGCAGCTTCGAAACGCGAAAATTTTTTGTGCCGTGATACTATGAATTTATAAACCATTGTAACAACCATTACAATATATATATATATATATATATCTGTGTGTGTGTGTGCGTGTGTGTTTGTATATGAAATATTATTTGAATAAACTTCTGAAGTATCGCGTATCTAGCAATTTGAACTCTAAATGCGGTTTTATTAAACATCTAGCGAAAGGAATACCAATTAAAACACATTACTCACTCCAACTTTAAGAATTTTTATCTCCCAAAAGTTGACATCGTCCTTGTTAGTTCATACAACTGACACAGTTCACTTATTCAGGCAATAAATTCGAGTTACAAATAATGCGAATCCATCTGAAGGGAGAATGTATGTACCTGCCCCGTGTGGTTCGACATCTCCAATACAAATCCTTCGTAAAAAAAAAAGAAGTAAATAAATACATTGGCAGAGGATGTCACACCATGTAATTCATTCAAGGCTTTCCAGTTTCCTTCAATTTTTGCAATATTTGCTTTGAAAAGGTTTTGCTCTTAGAAAAATCTTGTGCAATGACCAGATCGCAAATCAATACACTTCACTGGCTTTTTATTCGTAAACACGCCTCGAAAAGACTAGAGCCACCAACATCTAATATCCGGAAAATATTTGCTTTGACATTCGACTCTGTGCTTGATGCAGGATTCACTTTTTTGTTCGATGCATGACAGAGAATACCCGATTTAAAACGTCGGAAAATTCCAATACCCTCCTCCGTCTCCCTCTCCCCCTCTCTTTTACTTTCACTTTCACACGCACACATTACTCACTCTCTCACACATTTGTGTATGTGTGTGCGCGCGCACGACCGGCTGGGAACTCTTACCTTTTGAGAATAAACATTCAAAATTTGGAATTAAAACCTTATATAAATACGAAGAAGTGCATTTAATGAAGAGACTTAAGGCGAATCTCGTTTGAACAAAAATCCCAGAAACTCCACACAGGACTAAGAAGATAGTGAAACGAATATTTGCGCAATGGCAAAGTTTTAGAGAACATATAAACACAAAGCTGAAAGAGTTGATTTTCTAAGCGCAGATGTGGCACAAGGCCGAAAGAATAAGATACCCAGTGAGGATCGAACTCACTACTCAGTCGTAATGTTTCTAGCGAGACAAGCTTTCTAACCATTACATCTCGAGGTGGCCACAAAAATATGAAAGAAAACATAAACAATTAAAATTTATGACCAGAAATTACCCACCTACAAATGAAGAGATGGCAAGCTTTGAAAAGTATATGACTGTTCTAATAGACAAAATCAAATTTGGAAAAATTGATAGCATTTTCCCCAGTCCTCTTTTTTATTTTAATCATTTTACTCCAAATAAGGTGATAATGAAATGAAGACGCAAATAATGACTGTGAATGAAAAATATTGAGAAAGGACAATAAAAGTCCATGCTTCACGAATACAGAAAAAAGCGATTAGATTTGCATCTAAATTTGAAACAGATGCTGGGAGCAAGAAAATAAAATATTGTCATAGAACTTACGGTGACATCTAACTATTTCAACAGTAAAAAATGAAACAGTTAACAAACTAGTAGTATGCTTAACTTTATGCGCTCGAGGTACCAATAAAAGACTCATTATGACAATTGCCATAAAATATTTATATAAAAACAGTTGAAAGTGAGTGAAATCAAGATGCCAAAATGGAATGACTATATCGAATCTATTGCTAAGTCAGCTGATATGAAGGTCAATTCTCTGTGAAGAGCCCGGAAATTTTTCCCGTCTGAATCTATCCTGCACATATATAAATCTACCATCAGCCCGTGTATTGAATGCTGCTGCCACATCTGGTCGGGTGCCCCTGCTACTCTCCTCGGGCTTCTTGACAAAATACAACAGAGAATCTGTAACGTGATCGATCCTGACTTGGCGGACAGGCTGCAACCACTCTCTCACCGGGGTGACGTGACTTCCCTGTGCCTTTTCTATAAATACTTTCACGGCTTCTGCTCCGATGAACTTAGATCATTGGTGCCGCCTAGGTACGGATTTACATGAGATACTAGATTAGCAACTAGGTCTCACTCTTTTACAGTGAAACAGATAAGATGTAACCGTAATTTCTACTCCAACAGCTTTTTTTCTCGCGCTTCCCGCCTGTGGAATTCCCTTCCATATGCCTGCTTACCCGACAGCTACAATCTCCAGGAGTTTCAATGTAAGTTCAATAGACACCTCCTAACACACTAACTTGCATCTATTCTCTAAAACACTCTCACCATCTATCCAACCCTCATTCTCGATACACTTACCCGTATATCAACCTCCTTCTGATATTTCCTATATCTAACCATCCTTTTCCCATTACTTCCCCGAACCTATGTAACCCCCTGCGTAATAGTGGCAGTGGAATGCCTTGCTCGGGGTGAAACAATTAAAAAAAAAGGTGAGCACCGATAATATTATCGGGTCTTTTTTGTATATTGGTGACGATCTATATATATGCATAATGTGTAACCAGATATGGCAGCAATACTCAATGAACTGGAGAATGATAGACTTATAAAAGTGCTAGATGGTTTCTGCTGAGAACATGTTTCTGACACGACATAGTGAACCATCATTTATTTATTATATGACATCTGTGTCCAATTTTCCAAAATTTAATACTTTGTTTTCCAGAAATTTAATTTGTCTCTTTCTGATTTTTAGTATCCGATTCCTTTAAGACTGATGTTATGATTAGTGCGAATCTATTTATAAACAGGTATATTATCTTATGATAAATTAATGCTTTGATTCTGTCTCAGATGGTAAAACAAAGTGGAAGCGTCTGCCCTGAAAATGGCCTAAGGGAAATGCACAACGTCGCAGATCAATTTCCGACCAGAAAATTGCCAGGTATCACCCAAAAGCAACTGACAACATTGTCAAACGGTAGACGTCCCCGGACGCAAAAACGAGGAGAAAGAGAGAGAGATAGACTTTACGATGTCAGACAAAAGGCAGTTAGAGTTAGGGTCGGACACTTGTACCATCCTCCATCGTATAGATCGGGCATGTTCCGAAGCTAAAAAAATAGCAAGTTAAATTATGAACAACGCAATTGCTAATTTCCCTCGTTACACATGTGTGCACTACCTCACAAATAAATCTTCTTCTTGTGCCATGTCCCTCCAGGACGTAGGTAATCACAGCTCTTCACAAATACATGTCCTTATTAACTCTTAATGAACTATACCTTTCTATTATTTCTCCTAAGCAATGTTTCGTCGTCTATTTTCTCAAACTCAACAAGAATGTTAAGCGTTGTTTTCTCTGTTCCTCTTGCCTTCAAATGTCTTGTGGGTGTCAGATTTTCCAAGCCCTTCTTCTTCATTATGTGCCCTTGAAACCTCAATTGTTTCTTCCTGATGTTAAGAATGAGTTTTTGTTAACATTATCATTCTTCTGAAGAACCACATTTCTGTTGTTTCAAATCTTTCAAGTCAGGATGATTTCCAACAACCACAGCCATAGACGTAGACAAATTTCATGTAGCACATAAGTACTCTTTTCCTTGTTTTTAGCATCATGTTCCTAATTCTTAAATTTTTCTTGTCACATTTTCTATCCTCTGATAGAACCCTTACCAGGTATTTAATTTTCCACATGTATGATTTGCAATTTGCATTTTGGTTTCATCCTTTTGCTAAAGACCATACATTCTGCTGTTTTACAGTTGATGCTTAGTCCTTTCTTCTCGCTTAATTTTAAAACACTGAAAATGTCTTCGTCTACTGTGTTTACGCAATACCTTTATTGATATTAAATTACGTCTAATAAATCCTTGACTCAAGTTAGTGTTAAGGACGTATTGTTAATGAAGAATGAGGTGTTTTATATGAATGGTAGAGAAGTTGGCAACAATTCTAGATATAATAAAAGGCTGGAGAGCGGCTCAAAGTAGGGTGATAATTCAGCTGAATACTAAAGCTGAATGAGGTGTGTGATATGAAAGGAAAGAAAATTGTTAAGAAATTAAGGAATGGTAGAAGGCTGGAAATACACTCACTGTTGATGTTGCAGTCAACAAAGTAGTAAAGTTGAATATGGTGTGAAAAATCAATCGAACGGAATATTTGTGAGAAATAAACATATACTACTAGGCTAGAGAGCCACTCAAGGTAGTAGTTACTGCTAAAAGAATAATAAGGCTGAATGAATTTAGAAGGTGGAAAGAAATGAGGGAAAAATGATGATGATTGATGCCTCATATTTCAAGAGTTCAAGATTAAAATGTTTAACGAAGTAAACGCACTGGATTCTATTCAATGAAGACATTTTTTCAGATAAAATATTTTTTTCTTTTCAAATATGGAGCACAGAGGAAATGACGTTGATTCGACTCTGTGGAAGTACCGTTATATATATATATATATATATATAACGTTTTCTTTAAAATATATATTTATTGTTTGGCATTCATACAAGTCATGGAGTATTAATTTGTCATGGTTTGCGCTACACGTGTTTCGAGTCTAAAATTGACTCTCTTCAGGCGAACAAATTCGTTGTTCTACGTTTGGGTTTCTCTGAGTATCTGATCATTCTGATCATTCTGATCAGAAAACGTTCACGGCTTCTCACACTTTTTATTTTATTCTAATTACTCTCGTTGGAACAACCCTATTCATTTATTCGATATATATATATATATATATATATATATATATATATATATATATATTCTCTTTTCCATTTTCACTCTTTCATTTATTTATTCATTTTCCCCAACTGGAGTAGATAGACTAAACTATCGCCCGGTTCACACTCCACCCACGTCTATTGAGCAGGTGAAGAGGCTCATCCCTTGTTCCCTGCTAAGGATGTAGTTCCCGGCTCACTCTTTTCACTCTTACGTAACCCCCTGCGCTTCAGTGGCGTTACCGCCTTGCTCGTGGTGATATGATTAATATATATATATATATATATGTATATATATATATATATATATATATATATATATATATATATATATACTTGCTGGAATGTGTTGAAATAGGAGAAATAAATAAGGAAGATCACCTGAACATTTGTCATGGAAAGTAAAGAAGCTACCACACATAACATCGGTGAGTGAGCTTGAAAGTTTCACCGAGGTGGAAGGTAATCTTACTGGTTCAGCATCCTTCTTTGTAATTGCTAATTCTTGGGAGGCGTTAAAATACGTCAGCGAGGTGGAAATATTTGCGGGACGTTTGGTTGATTAATTGATTCATACTTTACAACTTATCAATTTTTTTCCAGGTTATTTTAAGCGAGAAAATACTTTTAGATTGCAAGAATTCTTGGAGGCTTTGAAATGTATCGAGGAGGTGAAGGACGGTTGCGAGATGTGCTTGATTAGGTGACTCGTATTCTACCGCGTTATCAAACCTTTTCATGTTATTTAAAGAAAGAAAATATTTTTAGATTTCAAGAATTCCAAGAGCCTTTCCAATGAGTCAGCAAGTATACTATAGGATATTTTAGGAAGCTTTGGTCGATTAACTGATTTGTTTTCTACGGCTTATTAACGCATTCAAGGTCATTTAAAGCCAGAAATTATTTTTAGATTTCTATTAGGGTTAGAAATGTCTCGTCATGTTTGAGATATTTGCGAGGGTTTAGGTTAGTTACTTGATTCGTTTTCTACCGCTTATCAAATCCTTCTAAATCCAAACATTATTTCTAGAGTGAATTAATTCTAGCAGGATTTTAAATGCGTCGGTGTGATGAGGACTGTTAATTAATTTTTGCTTTATTGATTGATTAGTTTTCTGCGTCTTTATCATTTCTTTCTGGGTTATTTCAAACCAGAAAATACTTTTAGATTACAAGAATTCTCGGAAGCTTTGAAATGCGTCGGCAAGGTGGGAACAGTTGTGGGTGTTTTGCTTGATTATTTTTTTTTTTGCAGCTTATTAACACTTTTCATGTTATTGAAAGCCATAAAATATTTTTAAATTTCAAGACTTCCAGGAGACTTTGAAATGCGGCGGAGAGATAGGGATATTTGTGGAAGTTTGATTCGTTTTCAGTGGTTTATCAATTTTGTCTAGATTATTTAAGTTCCGTAAATATCTTTATATTGCAAGAATTCTTAATTTGAAATGCTTCGTGAAATTAGGACATGTTTGGGTGTTTTGATGGATTATTTGAGTTGTTTTTTACGGCTTATCAAACCTTTCTTGGTTATTTAATATCTGAAAATATTTTTAGATTGCAAAAATTCTAGGGTCATTTGAAATGCGTCATCAAGGTAGTGATAGTTGTGCGAATATTTTCAAAAGCTTATCGTCTCGATCTAGGTTATTTAAAACCAGAAATACTAAAATATATTTAAATTGTAAGAGGGTTTAAATTTTTTTACGGCTTATCAAACCTTTCTTGGTTATTTAATGTCTGAAAATATTTTTAGATTGCAAAAATTCTAGGGTCATTTGAAATGCGTCATCAAGGTGGTGATAGTTGTGCGAATGTTTTCAAAAGCTTATCGTCTGGTTCTAGGTTATTTAAAACCAGAAATACTAAAATATATTTAAATTGTAAGAGGGTTTAAATTTTTTTACGGCTTATCAAACCTTTCTTGGTTATTTAATGTCTGAAAATATTTTTAGATTGCAAAAATTCTAGGGTCATTTGAAATGCGTCATCAAGGTGGTGATAGTTGCGCGAATGTTTTCAAAAGCTTATCGTCTGGTTCTAGGTTATTTAAAACCAGAAATACTAAAATATATTTTAATTGTAAGAGGGTCTGAAATTTGTCGGCGAGGTCAGGATACTTTCGTGATATTTGATTGGCTAATTGATAGTTTCGTGCGGCTTATCAGCTTTTTACTGTTTATTTAAGCTGGAAATTATTTTTAGGTTACAAGAATTCTAGGAGGCTTTTGAAAACCCTGGTAAGTTTAGGATAGTTGCGGGACCTTTGGTTCTCTTCGTACAGCATATCAAATATTTCCAGTTTTTTTTAAAACCAGAGCATATTTTTTAGATTGCAAAAATTCAAGGAGACTTTGAAATATGTCGCTGAGGCGAGCATAGTTGCGGAAGTTTTGGTTGATTAATAAACTCGTTATCTACATCTTAATTCTTTCCAGATTATTTGATGCCAGATAATAATTTATATTGCAAGAATTTTTTTTTAAATAATAATGGCTCCGTGATATAAGTTTTATTAATTATCCCGTGGCAGTCACACATACACACACACACACACACACACACACACACACACATATATATATATATATATATATATATATATATATATATCAGTAATGGTTACTAATGAAAGTATATGCCACAGTTAGATATTTATTTAAAAAGTGCTCAACAAAAAAAACAAAAGACAAAATGCAGTAAAAATATAACATAATAATAATAATAATAATAATAATAATAATAATAATATCATACTGCAACTTGATATCTATATTGTTTCGGTTCTAAAATGCCATTATAAGGCAGTAAATGTGGTTAATTTATTTTGTAATATATAGATAAGGGAATTTAAAATAAAGAAATAAATAAAAAAGTAAGAAATAAAAAGATCCGCCAATGAGTTGAATTAAGTGGAGTAGCAAGTAATATAGATAAATAAAATTTTGGAGAAACATGTCCGACAAAGTAGAAAAAGTTTTCTTGTCAATACTAAAGAAAACAATAAGCTAAAACCTGAAGAAGGAATTTACTCAATCGACTGTAAATAATTTAAAAAAAAAACCCAAGGAATCTAAACAAAATATTATATGAATACCAAAGAGCCATTTCACACAACAATACATTAATTGCGTTTGTTGTCCACTGTAACAAGTCTAACCACAATTTTGAAATAAAAAAAACTATTACTTTAATTAAAAGAGAAAGTGCCTTGATCGCGAGGCCATCTACAGTAAATAATGGCCCTTTAAACGTGGTTAAAACAAAAAATACATATACTTAACTGAAATAGTCTAAAATTTTTAAAAATAAAAAAAATTAATTCTCAATCTCTCTCTCTTTCGCTCTCTCTCTCTCTCTATATATATATATATATATATATATATACATTAGAAGTAGTACAAATTAATCGGTTCGCAGTCTACTGTTTGTAGTGATTTACTTTAAAAAGAGTGCTCGTTACTTAGTAGACCATTATATATGGTAATATTTTTATTATAAGATTACAATAAAACATAGTTTACTGCGAGAAAAGAGCAGTTGTATTTCGGTACGATCTTATTAGCACCTCGTCAGGCGGAGAAATATTTTTTCTGTTACGAATCATGATATATAGAATCTTAAAACAACACAATTTTTACCTGATCCAGACAAAGCGGCGTGATTTTCTGAGGGTCTGTCTCAGTGAACCAATAACAATAAGGTCATGACGTATAGGAGAAATTTGATAGTAATTATAAAGGGTGATAGAGATTAAATTGACGTAAGGCCTAAACTAAAATATAAAAAAAAAACTAAAACCAGTGGATGCAATTGTAGGAATTCTAAGGATTGTCCAATATATAATAACCGCTTAGCCAGTTCTCTAGTATATCTTTGCACTATTTCTAGATTTGAAAATCCTAATATTTAACAGTTTTATATCGATTTTACTAAAAACCCTGGTCAAAACATGCTGGTACCAGCATGTACGATCTTTCGATAATAGCCGTTATAATTACAAAACTTCATAATCCAAGTAATATTGGTGCTGAAAAAAAAACCACAAAACTCTTGCTGTTAAATGGAATGTACTTAGAAAGGCTCCAACTTGTAATTCTCTCCGTGCAACTTGTTATCTTTGTCTTAATGAGAAGTTAGAAATCATCAGAATTAAGGACATGTATAACCTATTAACCAATGATTGAAGTTCCTCTAGTTCACTATTTACTTTGCAGTAGCAATATATAAACTATTTTCACTGATATCACTTGTTAACCTTATGTGTTGGGTATTTCATTTGACATAGATTGTCAAATTAATATTTGCTAGGTATTTAATTTGATATGTATTATAATATTAAGATTTGCTAAGTATTTAATCAAGCATAGATTGATAAGTTATATAGTTACTATGTATCTTGTTAATATTTCATAGATGTTAATCTAGCATAAATCATCTAGTTAATCATTAAAAAGTTTTTATTCTCGCACAGATTGTCAAATAAATTTTTAATAATTGTGATTCTTTAACATCAATTTCATATGGTTTCTAAATTTGTTATTAGTACCAAGATTAAATTGTATGTATATGTGTATTTCATTTATTTGTTTTTACTTGTGTTTATATATAAATATATATACTTATATCCATAGGTGTATGTACGCCTAAATGCATTTATGTAGTTGTAAGTATATTAATATATTGTCACATGCATATATCTATGCATGTTCGTATGTATGTATAGATGGATGGTGGGGTGGATGGATGGATGGATGGATGGATGGATGGATGTGTTTGTGTATGCGAACTTGTAAAACATATATAATTAGAGTAGATAGATCAATCTATTGCCCGGTTCACATTCCATCCATGTCAATTGAAGAGGTTAAGAGGCTCATCCCTTGTTCCCTGTTTAGAATGTGGTTTCCGGCTTTCTCTTTTCCAATCTTCTCACTTTGTTTTTTCTTTTTTCAATTGGAGTAGATAGATCTATCGCACGGTTCCCACTCCACCCATGTCTATTGAACAGGTTAAGAGGCTCATCCCTTTTTCCCTGCTTAGGATGTGGTTTCCGGCTTTATCTTTTCCAATCTTTTCACTATTACGTAGCCCCCTGCACATCAGTCGCGTTACCGCCTTGCTCGAGGTGATACGATTAAAATATATATATATATATATATATATATATATATATATATATATATATACTTGTTTATGCACGTATATGTGTGTGTGTATGTTTCTGTGTGAGTGTTCTTGTGTCTGTGTCTATTTGCGCCGAGAAATGTCTATAAGTAGATTGATGTACATTACTTGCCATAATTATTAGGCGACGTATTTCATAATATTTAATATTTTTTGCCAAATGAAAATAGAATGATTCTTTTGTTATTATTACTTTGCAAAAGTTTACAAGGCAAGGAAGCAAAGAAGCAAAGACTCGTCCGAATCACCCTAAATTTTCTTAATTATTTTCATTGATGAACCTGCAATATAGTTAATTGTTATTCATAAATTCATTTGATGCCCATGTTATTGTGAAGTATTAACAAACGAACCATTCTAATTTCATTGACAATGATTCACTTGGCAATAAATACTAAAAAATAGTATGAAATACATCATTATTTTAAAACACTGTGTCACCTAATAATCATGGTCGGTAGTGTATGTATGTATGTATTTATGTGTGGGCGTGTTTGTGTGTATACGTATTTGTGTGTATATATATATATATATATATATATATATATATATATATATACACACAAATAAATATAACAAATCTGCTTTTATCAACGATTTTCTATAAAAATATTACTTACTTGTATTTATTTTTTCGGTGTGCGTTTGTAAGAACAATGCGTATATTTTTTCTTTCTTTTAGATGTTCGTTTTTACTTTTTGTAAAGGGGAGGAAATATAGTTGTTTAGTCAAAGAAAATATTTTTCCAAATGAGTTTCCTAAAAATCTGTGAGCATCTTTAACATGGGTGACTGAGACATTTAAGCTCCACTCTGGAAGCCTAAATTAAACGAATTTTTAAACTGACGGGGACGATAAAAGTGAAACTGGAGCTTGTCAATCTAAATTTCATTTGTCAGATCTTTCTTTAATGATTGCAGGGTGTTACTGTCGTTTGTGGACATTTTGTTCGACTTAAATCAGGCGCCATGCATAAGACGAAAGAGTTAAATAATATAATTGTAGATAATTCTAAGTAACTTGTGAATTTTGTTTTGGCTTGTAAAAGGAATCAAATTTTCTTTTTCTATATTTTTGAAGGGACACGTGTCATTGAAAGATTTTAATCGACCGCGGGCGAGTAAAGCAATAAACTTTAGTCGCTCAATTAAGTTTTTATATATATACACATATATACATCTCCATACATATACATTTACATACACATATGCGCACATATATATACATACACAGATTTATTAACTCTTTAGCAACTTGGCATTTAATCATTAGATTTAGAGCCAGGTTAAACAAACGTCATTGAAAGATATATATATCAGATACAGTATGACTGAATTCGTAAGATAAAGTGGGCAGAAAGAGCTTTAAATAACTTGAAGACAGTGTACATAAACAAATAAATATATACGCACGCAAATCTATATGCAAAAAACAAAATACGCACCCAAAATAAAATAAACGAAAAGCAACAGAGAAAGAATAAAACCACATATATGAAACTACGTATAGACAACTATAGGCGTACATACACACAGACAGACACAAGAACACTCACACAGAAACATACACACACATCACACATATATACGTGCAATATATATATATATATATATATATTGTAACAAAGTTGTGGAACTCGTAGGTTTTTTTTGCTGTTCATGCATTTACTTTTATAAAGAGTACTCGATACAACGTAGAGCGTTATATTGTAACAAGCAATATAGCGCGTCGTTGCTCGGGTGTAATGAGAGCTTTAAAATTAATCCATTGTCTTGAAGCTCAGACTCAGCCTAAAGAATATTTGTGTGAATTTTGATGAAAATCGAATAAAAATTGTGGAGTTGTATAAAGGACATACTGACAGATAAACAGACACACACACAAACATCTTGCCTTTTAAGTATATATATATATATATATATGTATATATATATATATATATATATATATATATATATATATATAATCGATTTTCTGCACTGTTGTAAGAACTGCAACCTTGAAACTTCTGA